>JASPKZ010007746.1:0-168961 GCA_030220185.1 Diploptera punctata
ACCAAACTTACTATGTTTTGTTATCCATTTCATGATGGAATCATATTTAAGAGAAAAATTATACGGTTCACGTCCCGGTGTCAGTATATTTTTTTCTCTTTAATAGGACCTAACTGACTATTGGCCTATCAAAACCATAGTTTCTTGCCTTACGGACATTAGCTCTCCAACATCCCTATCCCAAGCTAATTTTTTTCAATCATTCCCTGTATAATCTACCTCCTCAAATCATGATTAATGTTATTTTCCTACCTCATTCTTGGTCTACCAACTGGGGTTTTCCCTCTGGTTTTCCTACAAGAATGCTTCCATGCACGTCTTTCATTCCCATTCGTGTCACATGCCCTGTCCATCGTAGTCTCGATACTTAACTGTTCCTCATTATATCTCTCTTCCTATAAAGACCATGTAATTCACTGTTATGTAATCTTCTCCATTCACCTGTCTGTTCATCTCTTTGGTCAAAAATTTTCCTAAGAACTTTTATTCTCAAATACTCGTATCTCCTTTCCTCTCTTAAAGCAAGAGTCCATGTTTCACATCCATATAATATAACTGATAGAATGACAGTTTATATATATTTTTGATTTAATATTTTTCGAAAGGAGTTGAGACGTCAAGAGTCTCTGTAATACATAACAGCACGCATTTCCAGAACTGAGCGTGTTTCATCTCATTCCTTCTTTCAAATCAGGGTTAATATTATTCTACTGGCGCGTGCGCAATATAAATGTAAATGAAATTCCTTTCATTGGGAAGAGGGAAAAATGCATTCTACAGCATGCACTGCCAGACTGTAGTCAGGATCCGAAGGAGCATCGTTTCAGATAACTGGTTAGAAAAAGTGGGGACTTTACCCACACGCTGTATCATCAAGTTGAATGAGATATCATAACATTCAGAGATAACAGAACAACTGCGCAGTATATATGACGTTCATTTTCCATAAAGTTGTTGGCAAAACTTTATAAAAGGCTGTTTTTAAAATCTCACATATCACCGCATTCAGAGGCGTTGCGACGTCAAATCGGGCGTCCGCCTTGTTACAGCAATGTCACGCTACCAGGTATATGTTGGGTTTTATAAAAACGCCTCAAAATGGAACATTGTAGATAACTAGAAAATAACTGTATTCGTCACAGAGTGGAGATAGTATTTCCCTCTTACTGCTCGGCCAAGTTAAATCTGTGCGTGGAACACTGTGCTAGGAAATGTGCTGTCGATTTCGTTCTTTCTCTTGCTAAGTTGCCCACTTCCTGTCCCATGTATTTGTGTATTTGACTGGGAGAGGAGCGCTGGTAAATACTGTTTTGTTTTAATGATCCGACAGCTACAGAAGTAGTTGACCAAATAATAATCCAGCAACCATGTTACTACTGGGCATTGAGCTTCCCTCTTTGCCTTACTCTACATGTATGTGCAATTTCCGTCTATTTATTGTAAAACTACATATTTTGTCTCTTAGTTAAAAAATAATTTTCATAGTTTGAATATAATTGAAAACAGTAATATGAAAATATTATGCATTATGCTATTATGTATTACAGAGACTCTTGACGTCCCAACTGCTTTCAAAAAACGTTATAATGACAAAATAAAAAACTGTTCATTCTACCAGTTATATATATTATATGGGTGTGAAACATGAACTCTTAATTTAAGGGAGGAAAGGAGATTACGAGTATTTGAGAATAAAGTTCTTAGGAAAATTTTTGAACCAAAGAGAGATATACAGACAGGTGAATGAAGAAAGCTACTCAGTTAGCTACGTAGTCTTTTTTGGAATCCACAAATAAAAATAACAGTTAAGTCTCGTAAACTACGATGAGCAGGACATGTGGCACAATGTCTCGGCTTTGTCCAATAATGTCAAAATCCAAATGTTATGCTTGAATGGGGTTTTGATCGATGTAGCATTGGATAAGTGTTGCATTGTAACGTGGCAACGATTGAACGGTTTAAAATTTCATTGTGTTTCTGCAGTGCCGTGGAAAATATTAGCTCATGTTTTGGGATATGGGAGTTAGGTAAGTTTAAATACATTCATCACGCAAATATTAGAATAAATACACTGCAGCTTCATTTAGTTCAATACATAATTTAAGATTTAATTCCAACGCTTCCTGTCACTAATACAATTTTTATTTTCAACTAGCTAATGCGCTCCTACTCCTAAATGAATAAAATATTGTTTTTAAATTTTCGTTCAGGTAAACTCCTACACCTGATGTTTTTAGAGCATAATAGCAGCTAAACACTCGCCGTACCTGAAAATGTGTATACACAAAGTTATACGTTTCGACCAATCAAATATGCCGGTTTGCTAGAGTCAATTATTATTTTCGGATTTCATGTAAACCCCGGTTAAAATGGTGGATTTCGATGTGTTTTTTAACGTGCCTCGGTTTATTTTAATCGCATATGCTGGAGTTTCGTTGTGAAACAACGAAATTTGCGACCGCAGAGCAGCTTTTTAAATTTCGTTTTTGGTGAACTCCTACGCCTACAGGTTTTAGATAGCGGCTACAGACTGAGATGGGTGGGTCATATAATGACAATGAGGAGGAGAATACCGCTAGAAAGCTTACACTACTGAGAACAGATGGAGCAAGACCGAAGTTGAGATGGAGTAAGGAAGCTCGGGGTCCGTGGATGGAGAAGGACATTGGTTAGGGATGCGTGGAAGAGCAGCCGGGGCCCATAAAGGGTTGTAGAGCTAGAATAAGAAGAAGAAGAAAGCGGCTAAACGCTCGGCGTACTTGAAAACATGTATGTACAAATTTTCATGAAGTTCTGTTGAGGGGTTTAGAAGTCACAAACATATACAGACTGCTAGCTAATACCCGGGGTGCGTTGCTACGCCTAAATAGATGAAATATTATACATTAACTAAATTGTATGGTATACGCTGAGACGAACCAATCAATGACTTTCAGGTAAACATCCACTTCTAATTGTCGGATTTCGCTCATTTTTTGATAATATCTACCTCGGTTTATTTTAATAGGATATACTGTGTTTCGTTGTGAAACATCGAAAATTGTGACCGCTAGAGCGACTTTTAAATGTTTACTTCAGGTGAACTTCTACATCTAAAGGTTTTAGAGGGTCCAATTGTGAATCTTAACCTCGAGGGACCCCATCAAACACCACACAACAATTTTCATCAAAATCGGACCAGTTGTTTAAGAGGAGTTGAGTGACAAACACACGTACAGAGAATTATATATAAAAATAAAGACTATTCAGTCCTGTAACATCTAATTTCGGTGTGACTTGGAGTCTAGTTGTTAAAGGTTTCACTGGGAATGTTTTTAACAATAAAAGTATTTCATCACACATTCTGCATAAATGGACAAACTAAATTATTATTTGTGCTCTTATGTATTTTATTTATTCAAAACCTCAGGTTGTCATTTTCACATTTCTGGTGTTCTATTTTGGCACTGGAGTAATTGTAACCCGTTTATGAGGTTGGGGCGCCCGGAAGGAGGGGTTAAGACTGTGCTGGTGATATGATGGACGATGATGATGATAATAGTGGTGCGTCACGAGAGCCCTTAATCCTAAACTTGATAATCTAAGGCTAATATGAATGACGATGATTATGATGGCCGTATAATGTTCGCAGGTCGTTTGGGCCTGACATTTGTCTTATAGGTGAGGATAAACCTTCACTCAAGAAACTTGTCCCGACCGGAGATCGGACCCGGGCCCGTTGGATATATATTTTATACTTTTTTATTCAATTCATCACTTGTTCTACAATTGCTGCTGCTCGAAAATTTTCCAAATACACAGGGTGCAGCATAAGTCAGTTAACCGAAAATGCAAAAATAATCTTAATATTCTCGAACCATGGTTGGAAAAATGGAGAATAAAAATAAACGTAGATAAATGCCAAGCAGTTCTTTATACAAAAGGTATTCTCAATATCGATACATGCCCCCACAATTAAGTCTTTATGGACACAACATCGAGTGGCAAAACGAAGCCATTTATTTAGGTGTAACCCTCGACAAAAAACTACTGTTTAAACAACATATCCAAAATACCTTAGGCAAAGCGTATGGGACATTGAAGCTGCTATACCCTATTTTAAATAACCGTAACAAAATTCGAATAAACACAGGGCTAACAATCTACAAGGCACTATTAAGTGCCAGTACTCACGTACGCAAGCCCCATATGGGGACACGCCGCTAGAACTCACATACAGAAACTACAAGTTTTTCAAAACAAATTATTATATATGATTACAAAACTACCACGTGTAACACCGGTTGACATATTACACGATCAAACGGGTGTAGAAACAATCGAGGAGTTATATTAAACGCATGGCTCTTAAATTTTATAATACATGTGAAGGCCATGATAATCCACTCGTGGAATCGCTGGGAACCTATGAAACAGCCAACAACAAACACAAGCGTCCAAAATGGATCCTGGACAACACTTGACTGGTGAAAGCTGATAGGGCACACACACGCACACGCACACGCACACACACACAGAAACACATTACACAATTATTCAATTACAATTACAACATTAGCATATAATGTACATTAATAAAATATGTTAACACAACAAATTAAAAACTAATAACTAATCTTACTGCTACAGGTTCATCCCACCAGTTCCAGAGAAATTGACATCACCTGACAACTACAGATACAACAGCAACAACAACTGAAGAGTAAAAATAATTAAAAAATGCACGTTACCATAATTGTATGAATAATTGTAATAATCTAAAATGTACACATATTATATTTAAATAAAGAGAAGCCTGATGTCCGGTTTCGGCCCTCCCAATGTAGAGTCATCCGAAAGCCAAACTTGGCAAGATCCCGCGTGATCGACTATTCCGATTGAGTTTTACACGGTTTCCCTCAATCCAAAGAGCAAATGCTGGCATAGAACCCCAAAAGGTCCGCTTCCGACTTCACTCTGCTAATTAACTTCAAATTTGAATTCAAAATTTAAACCGGGGCTAATGTATTTTACAGGAACCCGGGGTTCTACCTATTAAGGAGGACCAAAATGGATCGCTCACCGCAAACACTTAAGTGATGGCCGCAGAGCTTTCCATCTTATCTATCTATCTAACTAGAACTATACAAAAAACCAACTACCGAAATTGTTCAAAGTGACCTCCATTGTTATTTAAGCATTTATGACGTCGTTTTAATACTGATTTACACATACTACCTACTATAACTCATATTTTTAACTCCTCACTACAAACTTCTACATATCCCTCATTGTGGAAACAAGCCCTCGTACGCCCACTGCCTAAAGTTAAAACGCCCTCAACCCCGAACGACTTTCGACCCATTAGCATTTTACCTACCCTTTCAAAAGCTCTGGAACGATTAGTCCATAAACAACTGACTGAATACCTAAATGAATACAACCTTCTAGATCAATTTCAGTCAGGCTTCAGGACAGGACACAATACAAATACTGCTCTACTAAATATTTGCGAAGACATACGCGAAGCTGCTGATAATCGAAAACTTACCATTCTTACATTACTGGACTTTAGTAAAGCATTCGACACGGTAGACTTGGACTTATTGTTGCATAAACTTAAAAACCTCTTACTCTCTGATAGTGCCACGAAATGGTTCAATTCCTACCTTCATGAGCGCCAGCAATCTGTTATAGAAAATCATACATTATGTTCTTCTTGGTCCTTCCGTAAAGTTGGGGTTCCACAGGGTTCGGTACTTGGACCTTTGCTTTTTTCAATCTACATAAATGACATATCTAACTCCCTAAAGCATTGCAAACATAATTTATTTGCAGACGACATGCAAATCTACATCCACACAGACAAATATTCACTAAATGACGCTGTTGCCAAAATTAACGAGGATCTTGACTCACTAATGTCTTGGACAGTTAAATATGGACTGCAATTAAATCCTAGAAAGTCACAATCAATCATTATGGGTCATCAGAGACTATTATCTACAATTAACCTAAACACAGTTTCGCATGTGTCACTAAATGGAGTTCAAATCCCTTATAGTGAGACTGTAAAAATTCTAGGAGTATTTATTGACAAGAACTTAAATTGGAATACACAATTAAACCATAACATGCCAAAACAGTCTTCTTCAATAATACATTCATTAAATCGTGTACGAAATTGTTTGCCATTCGCCCTTAGGAAAATGTTAGTAGAAACACTTGCAATGCCCCATTTTGATTATTGTGACACTGTTTTTACAGACTTAAATATTATTTCCACTCAAAGACTTCAACGTGTTCATAATTATTGCGCACGTTTTATTTGTGGTATTCGCAAAATTTGACCATGTTACACAGTCCCTGGAACAATTATCGTGGCTTCGTCTAAGAGATCGTAGAACTGTCCATTCCCTATCCCTTCTCTATAAAATACTTCACACATCATAGCCTAATTATTTATCACCGCCGCCCTCTCATCAGACTATCCGACACAAATAATCTTGACACTCGATCCCATCAGCACATTGTCCTTTATATCCCGCCTCATCACACTGTATATTATTCATTTTCTTTTACGGTGTCACTTACCAAAACATGGAATTCCCTTCCGCCCTATGTCAGAGACTGTCAAACTATAACATCCTTCAAAATAAAACTAAAGAATTATTTAATAACAAACTAACTTATACACCTCACTGACAGTATTCTTTTAGCAATATTAATATACTTAATTATTTATGAAAATAATATTAAGAATAACAAATATTTTTATTTGTTTTGTTTTAAATATTGTATAATCGTAAAATTAGTTTTCTATATCTCATTATTTTCCTGTTTCTTATATACACTAGACAGGGACAATTTAATATGTCTTGCTTGTATACATTTTATTATTAGTTTTAGTCTTAATTTTAACTAATATTAACTGGTTGTATTATAGATCGTAATATGTATATTAGATATTATCTTTTGATCAAATTTTTACTTAGTGTTTAATATTAGAGTTAATTAAGATTGTTATATTCTTATGTAATATATGTTTGTCCTGGTGAGTGGAAGAGAAGGCCACATGGCCTTAACTCCACCAGGCTAAATAAATCTAAATCTAAAAATCTAAATCTAATTTCCCATTATTAACATAAGTGTTTTCAAATTCCTGTTCAATCAAATCCCGTAAATGTTGCAGGTTAAGTGGTTTTATCCTTCAAAATCAACTCAAGCAATAGTGTTTGAGATTATATTCTCAAGGTCCCCTATTTCAACCAACCTGATTTTCCCCTTGTAACCACGTGCAGTGGTTAATTGACTTACGCCGCACCCTGTAGTTATCTTTCAAAAATTAACATGCTCGACCGAAAGGTTGTATCTGGATGACTCAAAGAGACCGAAAAGTAGTGCGTAAATACGGAGAGGTTAACCCCTTAATTGGTGAAATTAATTTTTTAAATTCCAGCTTATTTGAATGCATCGGACTGGAGTGAAAACAAATCATGCATAACCAAAATTTATTTTGTATATATTGTCGTATAATTTTAAGCAAATTTAAATAATTTTTACTGATTAATTTTACCCACTATTAATTAACAATATCGAACTGATTCCACATTAGCCGAAGAACTCCGTGACCTTGTAAAGTGCGCAAAAGTTCCAAAGTAGCGACAGGTCGTCTTTGTACAGTATGTATATGTTCAAAAATGTGATAATTATAGTAAAATAACATCTTCGTTGGAAATATTTGCGTTCATTATAAACAACTGACTGACGTTAACAGCCTGACCAATGTAATTACGGTAAATGCCGAAAATAATTTAGTTGAGACTACAGCAGGCCGTGACACCAATTAGAGGAAAATGGGTACAAGTACCAATTTATTGTTGTATATTGTTTCAAATATAGTTCAGTTCATTTAAAATGCAGTGATTTGTTTCGTATAATGTATATTAACACTACATTTTGGATATATATGTTTGTATATACATTGTACGTAGCACACGAAAAGGGCAGGGGGTTTACTTCCCACCCTAGGTATGTAATTTGTAATATTACAGTATAGTTTAGGAAACTGAACTTTCAATCATGGTCGCCAGTCCTGTAAGTACGACAGAACGCACTATCGTGCAAAAAATATTGTAAAAATGTCCTTTCTTGGTGAGCGATAACAATAATGTTGACGTAATAACTGTACCGTAACAAAGCAACGTCACTAAATGTGAAAATGCAAAATATTTTTACAAATCGAAATTTAAAATATATTAATATTTTACAGATTGAATTCTGTGAAAATGTATACATAGACCATCCTCTATCAAGTGCATAGTTACCATCTTCAAATGAAGGGCACAAGAAAAATCTAGGAAAGTCACTTTCCCACCACTAAATAATTGTCTTTAATTGAGGCGATTGCATACAAAAGGGGTATATTTCATTTGTTATTCTCTTGAAAAAAAATGGGTGTGTTAAGGCATTGATGTCTTTTTAGACTTATCTGGGGGAAAACACGCATCACCCGAAGTTATCATTTTGAATTACCCATGAATTTGTTACACAACTTCAAGTTTAAAAATGTTTTCTCAATACTGCATCTAACCTCCCCAATTATACAACGTACCTACCTTTTTTAAATATGTGCCAAATTAGGAAGGAAAATAAACCCACGATTAAACAGTATTTTAAGATGATCTTGTAAAGACTTCCGGGCTGTTGGTCGTGGTCTTTGAGGCTTGTAGTTCCCCGACGTTACGCCAGAAACTGCGTCTGGCATCCTCAAATATTTTACAAGATCATCATAATAACTCCGGCCGTGAAAGCCTAAGTCAGTTTTGCACTTGTACAATATAGTTAGTACTTTGCTTTGTGAAACTCACACTCTATTTCGATAATAAAGTGACCAACCTGATACTTTTCCTGTCCCTCAAATGTGTATTGATTAATCACGTGACACATTACATAAAGCTAAACTCATTGAAAATCAAAACAAATTTAACTCTAAAATTGTAAATATTCTGTTTTTCATTCTTATGGATAACATTTTCTTTCATTCTGTTTTAACAGTAATCACCCCCGTTCCTTAAAATAAACAAAACTTGATCCGCGAGAGGCTGCTGACGTCTTGTAGAGGAAGGTGATCCCACAGGATGTCTCCTAATTCTTACAGCCGCTATTTATTAGAGCTGCGCAAATTCATCGCGATCCTGCGTGGACACCGATCTCTTAACTAACTACTAACTCACTGCCTCTATCGAACCCGTACTTCGGGCATAAGCTCTCCATACATCCCTATTCTGAGCTAATGTATTCCAATCATCCACTATATAATGTACTTCCGTTAAATCATGGATGTTATTCTCCCACCTCATTCTTGATCTAACAACTGGGTGTTTCCCTATGGACACCGATCTCCTACTGACCTATATTCCATGAGAAAATTCCTTCTCCATAGGGTTTTGTGGACCTGTGCCAAGACACAATACATTAGGTCGTTTCTTTTTCGATTCCTGTATTAATTATGGAAATTTCCACATTAATGATTTTGTTCCGCTTATTGGTTGTTATCTACTTATTTATAATATCGATCTTATTGATTTTTGTCCTTTAATAATTCTCTGTCTTTTGCAAGTTAATACATGACACTCAGACTACAATATTATACACTACATAAGTTAGTTATTTCGGTAGATCAACATAATGTTTCAGGTCTAGTTTAATGTAAAAGTTAACAAAACAAATTTCATAAAACATCACGAAGTGAGTGTGTGAAGGCATCAAGTTATCTGGTGGAAAGCACTCATCACCCCAAGTTATACCCACAGGTCTCAGAGAGATATTGCAAAAGTAGGAGATTATGGCTGACGCCTCTTTAAACAATTGGACACTACTTATGTCCCAAGTGTTCAGCACTGTGTAAAGGACATTTTTAGCCAAGAAAATATATCTGGTACTAATTAATTTTAGAGGCTGAGTAGAACCCAGTGACACGATCTTGCCACAATGTTTGGTCAAGATGTAAAATTCCTGACCTAATCAGGAATCGAACTCGCGCCCTCACGGCTTGTAGTATATTGCCTGAGCAAATTACGCAACGTGTTTCCGACTGTGTTTTTCAGAATACTTTAATGGAATTTTCCTGATGTTGGTAGTCTTATTGAAAACACTAATTCATCCTCTTTTTTTGTTTATTTTACCCTAAACCTTTTTTTTTGTGCACCACAAATGAACTTGCATATTTTTGTGCTGCGCGCATGAAAATAAATGTGAACTAAAAGTAAACATTAAATAGGTACATGATAACCTGCCCAGCTGAGTGTTTAGTTGTGACTCCGGTACATCATGAAGACAGCAAAGAACAACACAATGTAACAAACGCATATCATACCCAAAGTTAACTTCGAAAGAGCAACTGTTTAATAAAAAAATATCGACGACCATCAGCGGTTCCATGACCTTGACGAGAGTGGGAGTTTTCCAAAAAATATAACATTGTTCCTATTGGAACATTCGGAAACAATGAAACAACATCGAAAGACACAAATCTGTCATTGTGAACCAATCTAAAGTTATTCAATACATCAATTTGTTGTAAAGAATTTTCAGTACTTTTATTTTCAAATTCTGGAAAACTCTTAAATGTCTGTACTAACCATTTTGACAAATAATAAGACGGGGACCCTATATTATTAATTATCGGTCTCATTTTATTCCCAATTTTATGAATTTTGTGGAGACCATACATTCGTTGTTATTTATATTTAACGATGCTCTTTAACATTAGAGCACAATTCAAATCTGAGCGGAAAGGATCAACATACTTTGCTCGGAGTTCAAACGTGAGGTTCTTTTAAGTGCCATAAATATATTCACGGTGCCGAAGTATTTGGTGACGAAACCGGTACTCAGTATTATTACGCTCTGTAAATCCTCACATCTCGGCGGGTGATCCTGGAAGCCATTAGTCCACCAAGATTGTCTACGACGTTCAAGAAGAGAACAAAGAGAATATATTTAATATATTTATTCTACTTGCATCAATATTACATACTAACCAACTCAATGGCATTATCGAACTCGCACGTTCATGGTAGCACGGACATAAGCTCTCTATACATCCCTATCATGAGCTAATGTTAATCAGTCATTCCCTGTATAATCTACTTCCCTCAAATCATATTTAACGTTATTCTGCCACCTCACTCTTGATCTACCAACTGGCGTTTTCCCTGTGGTTTTCATATAAAGAAGCTTCCTTGCACATCTGTCGTTCCGCTTTCTTGCCACATGCCCTGCACAACACAGTCTACGAGACTTAACTGTTGTTATTATATCTGGCTTCCTATAAAGACGATATAGTTCATTGTTACGTAGTCTGCTCCATTCATCTTTCTGTTCATCTCTCTTTGGTCCAAAAATATTCCTAAACACTCCCCCCTCCCAATGTCATTAATACAATTTTAACATAGTGTCACAATTCTATAAAGATAGGCTGTGATTTGAGAATTTTTGAACAAGGGGTTCCAAGAGAAAACTAAATGTAATTTGTTGTTTTATTCGATATGGGGCTTCTGCAGTAGCATGAGAGTAGTTTAACCTCACAATGTTACGTACCGGGCCTTACACTTGTCCGGAGAGGGATTTTAACTGTGGATCACACACGTACTGTTTTAACCACACAAGGGCATGGTGGCCTCAGCTCGATGCCAGTGCCTCCTCCAAGACAACACAACACGTCATTCACACACACATTCATACCAAACATGGCGAATATGATAATGATGGCCACATGATGTTTGGCGCTAATAATTTACAAAGAAGACAACTTTCAGAAAGCATTGGTATAAAATGCGCCTTGTTCAATGACAAAAAATTATGCAATAACTTACGAGTACGTTACGACGCAACGCCACTAAATGTGAAATTGAAAAATATTTTAAATTAATAAAATACGAATGTTTCACAAATTGAATTCAAAACTGTTTTATCTAGAAGTTTATACTCCTAGGAATTTTAGACACATGAATGTCAAACCCTTTTTTTTTTCTATCAGGTAAATATAAATCCATTTCCAGATACCATATTTATCATCGTTTAAATGGCAGACAATCAATAAACGTAACTTTAAATTTACAAATATTCTATTTTACCTTCTTTTAGTTAACATTTTGTTTTTATGCTTTAAAATTAAGTCATTCCTTTCTTTAAACTAAATTAAACTTATGGAGCTGTAAGTGTGCAAGGCACTTGGTATAACAGAGAGGTAGACGTTATAGCTATGTGTGATAAGTGGTCAAAGTTTTATACACGGTACATATATTCCTCACAATTCTAGGTGGACACCGTTCTACACCAGCCTACATTTAGTGAGTAAATTCCTTCCGCACGGGGACTCGAACCAAGTCATGATCGGTAGCTCTGCGACAAAGCGTAATGTCTTAGACGCTGTACATTATCATTATATGAACATTTCCGCGCCAACAACTCTTCCATGCGTTGCTTATTTTTTTATAAACTCTAGGTTACATACGTATTGTTTGAAATATCCATTTTATTAATATTTTTCACAATTCTCTATATTTGTTTTATTTATTGCTGGGCGTCTGTATGTTCTCAGACCTCAAAGTTATACATTTTTAAGTTGTTTGTTTCCCTTCATCATTATCATCGATTGGGTTAATTTAATGTAAAAGTTACGAAAACAATGAAGTTTAAAAAAACACAATAAAATGACATGAAAATAATATGTAAAGGCACGCACGTGTTTATTAGGTAAAATACACATAATCCCAATTTATATCACGGTTAATTGCTGTAATTTATCCCACTGCAGGCCTTACGAAGCCCTTGGGATATTGAGTACTTAAGACTCACACCTTTCTGGTGCAAGATATCAGCCGGATTGTCAGCCCTTCACAACGGCTTTACACTTAGAACGTATGTATGGTACTCAACTGGTTGAGACGCACATGCAATGCGCCGTGAGAATGTTTACATATTATGAATACGTCTTGTACAACAATTTATATAACGTTAGGGATATCGGCCGCGGTGGACTAGCGATTATGCTCCTTGCCTCTGATCCCGAGGTCGTGGGTTCAAACCCGGCCGGGGTCGATGGATTTTTTAGCATGTAAAAATCCAAGAAGCAAGTTCTCCGGGAGGGACTTTAAGGAGCCGTGGGTCCCGAGTCTGAAGAGTTTTGAGGCTCGGTGAAGTGGCGAAGTCCTTAAGCCTGAATGAATAGGCCTCTAAGCAATATTTGCCGAAATTTCCCGTCCTAGTTCTACCTTGGTATTCCTAGATGTCATTATGAGGTGGAACACTGACCACAGACACTCAAAAATGACATCTATAGGAAAACAAGTGTAACAAACTTAGTATGGTTCAAATTCTTCCCTGTAAGGGGAGAGCGCCTAAATCTCTGTTAAGGGAAACATGGGCTTACGAGAGAGGATTTGTGATTCCTTATAATGATTATAACACTTCTTCAGGAGACGAAAACCTGCGTGAATAACATTACCTCTTCGGGAATCGAATCCGCAATCTTCCAGCTTGTTCCATATTGCTTTACCAATTACGCAACGTCCCCGGGCTACTTATTTCAGAATAATTTTCACGTTGTGGCTCCTGTTTCAGGCTCTTGAACTAACCTGTACCCACAAGGAATGTCTTGGGCGAACTGTAAAACACATTTAATTAGTATTACAGTGACTGGTTCCATCATTAAAGACACATCTGGATGTAAGTTAGAGAGAGGACATTAATAACAAGCCACTTACATATAATAAGTAAATATGAAGAAACTTTATATGAACCATGGAATAGAAAAGGAACCATAACTGAACTACTACATACTTCTCGTTCATTTGAACTTAAGCTAATTTGGAATAAAAAAATCCACTTTTGGCTAATAGCTGTCTTCTCCTATTAACCTATTTTGTATTTCACTTCTACATCAATTGATCTTATCCATACAATTCACACTATATTAGTACGTATTTTAAACACAACTCTCACCCTAGTTTTCAGCGAGATTCGATCCTTGGACTTCTGATCTACAGAACCATTCCTTAAAAGTCTTGGCTAATTAGTCATGTTGGAAAACTAATATTTTCACTAGCCTAATATGTTATGGTTCTGTTTTCGGAAAGTTAAAAATAAATTTCAATTTTTTTTCACGAAATATAAATTATTCCTAGTATTAAAAAACGACTAAATATAAAATACCAAAGAAAGTACAGAAATATGTACACATTCGTGACGTAACAATTACCTCATTCCCATTGTTTGTCCTCGACATTCATATTTTGTATTTATAAAGGAGAAAGAGACTTTATTTTCTAACTGAAGCTAACTGAAATGTTACCTAATAACCAATGTTAATGTGACGTTAGTGTGAGTTATTACAGTTTTTTTTATAAATTTTCGACCAACGTTTGTTAATATAAAGAAATGATCATACTATTTGAATACTTTGTGGAATTAAAAACCTAACGGAGGTTCGGGTGTTACTAATAACCCAACGTTAGACAAAAATAATTAAGGTTAATGTGAATTTATCTTCGTTAGCTGTGTTTAAATTCAAGGCAGACGTGTTTAAATGTGATATTGTTATTGTTTGTGCATAGCAAGTGAGACGATGTGTGTTAACTAATATCTGATAAAGACCTACTGTGAAGTACATGGTTCAAAATTAGGATAGTTTTTGTATTTTGAAAACCTACATGAAGAGGGTTTTCGCCCGCCTTAACTCCCAAGTTCCTCAGCAAACCGCAAGAATGCGTATAAATATTAAGTAAAACTGAAATATACTAAACCTCATCGCGCCATGTTCAAAATTACTGAAACAACACAAACAGTGACAATAGTTCGTTACAACGAATGTTAAACATCGTTCACTATGTAGTTCAAATGAACGGATTCTTATGTAGTCCGTGCAACGTGTCTGCATAATT
Source organism: Diploptera punctata (assembly GCA_030220185.1). NCBI lineage: Eukaryota > Metazoa > Arthropoda > Insecta > Blattodea > Blaberidae > Diploptera > Diploptera punctata. Next base: position 14,928 of record JASPKZ010007746.1, read on the forward strand.
ACCAAATATTTGTCTCCCTTGAGAATAAATTATCTGTTTTTCTAAACCAGAAGTAACAACCCACCCCTTTGCTGGATAAACAAACTTTGTACGAGAACCATACGATGAAGCAATAATTACTAATGGCGGAGGTTACGTCTGTGTTTCCAATATCAGAAATGGTGGGAAAGATATCTACTGGTAGGAGTAACTTGTTAGCCATAGAGAAGCTGTCATTTCTACACAACAAAAATCTTAAACAAGTACTTACTGATCCTCCAAGTTGGTGTTGGTAGTTAGGCCAGTCTCCTTAAACATTTCCTACAAAAGATTGACAAATATTACGTATAATCGGGAAAAACATAGTTGAGAAGGCCAAATCATTAAATCAGTGTTATGAAATTATTACTATTTTACGATAAACTTACTTCTTAAAAGTCAAGATTATAAGCATTGTAATTCAAATCCGAGCGATAGAGGACCAAAATGCTCAAATGTTTCGTTTTGAAGCTTTAGGTTCTTTTACGTGCCGTATATCTTGTCAGGGAACCAAATTATTTAGTTCACTTCAGAAGGAATCTAGTCTAAGGATTTTTATGCCCTGAAAATTGACACCACCAGGGCGTGTTTGAACCCATGCATTTTTAAATCCGGGAGCAACTATATTAACCACTATTCCACCAATATCGATTACAGCACCTATGATGGGGATAGAGGGAGAATATAATATATGTGCTGTAACTGTATGCATATTACATGTATTTTGTCAAACTATTATCTGATATTACAATAATGCCACTTTTTAAAGTTAAATTTACCATATTTATACAGGAAGACAACTATGTGCAGTGTAATGGTGCAGCTATAACCTCTCCTTTGTGAGCAGTTACTAGTCCAAGTCAGGGATGCCACGGCTGGTACAGAGTCATCTACAATTGGTAACGTAACTACGTTATGTGGCGTCCGTAGCTCAATCCCGGTGGCGCCTTTGGTCGTTGTAGCAGAATTTAAAAGTAAAAAAACAAATGCAAATTGCGAGGCGCAAGGTACGCATCCCGGTCAGCCATCGGTTCTCTATGGTCAGCCATTACGTTATTAATGAATTTTATCTGTCCTTGAAACAACGAAAATTCTTTTGAAATGTTGTGCACCAAGGCTGCAAGAATTATATTGGAAGAGGCAAACCACTTTTCTGCTTCACTCGAAAACTTAACAGGTATTTATTTGTATTATATGAATATTATATATATATATATATATATATATATATATATATATTCAAAATATTATTTTAAAAAATCTGTATAACAGTTCAGACATTTTGAAACATTCATTTACAATATATGTATATTTCGAAAGTTGAAATATTTGAGTTAAAATTACTTGTTTTGGTATTTAAAAATAAGTTTTTGTTTAATTCGTATTTAATATTAAATATAAAAATACGTTAATATTAAAATTATTCATATATTAATCATTTTTTAAGATGAATCTATTTTCAACGATAATTTGCTGGGAAAAGATAATTGTAATCATATATTTTAAAATTAATTATATATATTTTAATAATATATTTTTAAATAATTATATATTTAAAAATTGGTAATATATATAAAGCTTTCAATGTGACAATTTGAGTACATGGATACATATATTTAATAATTGTAAAAAATATGTTATGGGTTTCATTGCAAAACTTCAATGCCAGTACGTTGTAACACAAATGCTCTTTTAACAAATTTCAGCTGTTCGAAATGGCTAAGATTTTGCAGTCTGGAAGACAGATATAAGACTGCTGCAAGTGTCCCCAGACAGAAAGGCTGTGTGTGGATCGTTTCGTGGAGACTGCAATGAACAGGATATGTGGCACAAATAGGGAATGAATGAGGGGCAATGAAGCTTCTTTGTAGAAAAACAAGTGGGAAAACTCCCAGTTGGTAGACCAAGAATGAGGTGGGAGAATAATATTAACCTAGATTTGAGGGAAGTAGATTATTCAGGAGATGATTGGAAAACATTAGTCCACGTGCCCGTGAACCAATCAGTTCGATAGTGCTAGTGATGTAATCAACTTCTTGTTCAGTGTTCCATTCCATCTTTTTCTTTTCTAACTGGGACTGCACATGGCCTCAATATAGTTCGATTGGCTGATGTTTCCATTAAGCGCAGTGAGAATTTTTGGCTCAACTGCACTTCTATTAGCGCTTGATTTTTCAGTTATATTGTTGTAAACTATAGCTCTTCTTCTGTATTTACTAACATTATTTAATATTTTAAACTCTTTCAAACAATTTTTATAATTTTGAAGTATTTATTTAAATATGCAAATCACAATATTATGAACTGTTAGTCAATATTGTGATGCTAACTGCTATTTTCTCCACAGAGTATATTCCTTAGTCTATGATTTTTCTATTGCTGTTTTGGGTTATCGCTGGTTGGATCAGCGTTAGGGAGTGATAAGTAAGTGTACACCCATTTTTAATAAATGTTTGGTGATTTTAATATTATTAATATATGTTTAACATAGATTTGGGGATTTATTGCATATATTGGTCATTTAGATTTCATAGCGACGGATAGTAATCGAGGATGATAATCGATTGTGGGTTATTGCTGGCTCTATAAATTCTGGCTCATGCGCACTCTTGTTCTATAGGACTTTGAAAATATTTCACGCTAGTTTAAGTTCAGTTTTTCCTAATTTTTGCTATGTCCCAGGTGGAAACCTACCACGCACATGCACCAACAGGTTATATTTTTAAATTGTTTCCCACTATTTACAATAAATTTTACAATTTTATGTAACGATTATTTCAACATATTTTTCTATGATATTTAACTATATATGTAACATGAAGACGTGGCAGCCATATTGATTTGAACGAATATTCTATACAACAGTTCAGCCAATATGGAATATGAACTTTAGAATTTCAGAACTTACTATTTCTTTTTGGGCATTGCATTCTTTCATAGGTTACAGTGCTTAAATTGCATTAGGTTAACTTTAAGGTTTGTTAAATAGCATGTATAATGTTGGCTGCATCACATTATTCCATAGAGTAAATCGCTTTGCATTTGTTGGTGCATGTGCAAGGTGTCTGCCTGGGACTTAGAAAAAATTCTCACTGCGCTTAATGGAAACATCCGTTCGATCTGCCTGCGCATTCCTTACACTAAATTACCATGTATAAATGTAAAGACATTGTAAGAAATAAATATTCTCGTAGTGTAACAAGTAAATTATATTTAAATTCCTTATTATATTAATGTGTCATATTTAGTAATTGTATAATCTTGATTAATGCAAGGACGCATTTTCTGAATAATTCAGTGCTAGAATGAAATACTTATGTTACTTAAAGTTGTTGTTGTTAATTAAAGTTTATTTGATTAAACAGTTAGATTTCATAAGTAACTAGCACTTATTTCTTCACTTACTTCAATAACAGCGAAGGGACTAGCATCAAAAACTATGGTAAATTTAACCGAGAGTGGAATTATTTTTGTGTAAACAAAATGGTTGCAGATTGCCCATTGTGGACAATTTTATTTTGACATTTGATTATGAGCTAGGTTCACTGATCATAATTTCCAATACTTTGTATTTAACATTTGTTGTTAAGACAATGATGTTATGTATTAATTATTTTTAAATAATAATATAAGTACCTTGTTTTAATCCATCTTCCTGAATTTGAATTGATTTTTATTCAAGAAATGAAATCATGAAGACCTTTCAAAACATGTTTCATCTTCAAGCAGAAAACGAAATGTGTTTTGAAAGGCATTTGGTACCAAATTACGTGCCGAAGATGAAACATAAATTCTGAAAGGCTTTATGATTTTAAAATTTAATGAAGTTTTTGGAATAAAAATAAATTTTCATTGAGAAAGACATAAAAAAGTACTTATTATTTTATCACAATTAATACAAAATCATAATTTCTGCTAAGATTTTAAATAAATCCATGTCACTGAAAAGTAAAAAAAAAAAATTGCATGTTGGACATAAAATGACATCCAAAATTTGCTTATAATGTAATCATTTTACATTGTTGAATTAATATTTTCAACTTGAAGCCTCGTATTATAAACTACGCTATTACTTATGATATAATTATTATTTGTAGAAATTGTGTAGGAAAGAAGTTAAAGTTAAGTGAGATAAAGCCATAGTTTACATCACATTCCATCTAGCTCATGTACACATCAGACTGCCTTCCTGGTCATAGAAATGTCGTTGCTTTAACATTGCTGCTTTAATGCTGCTCTTCCGATTAAGTTCCAGTTGTAATGTAAAAAAAACAAGATGCAACTGTGTTTTCATTGGTCGAATAACTATTTTATCTTTGAGCATGTAAGAAAATATAGTTCTCTTTATAACACTTGAAATAAAGAAAATAAAAGTATTATCTAGCACATGTATATATAATTTATATAGGAAAATTTTAAAATTGTAATTAATCATATGAACATTGTTATATTGTTACGCATGTAGAATACGTTGGAATTTCAGCTGTTTAAAATGGCCGGTTCTATATAATAATAAAATTATTTACAAACAGTTCGGTGAAAATTGTGCTACATTAGTTCTTTGAGGTTGTGATAACAGAATTTACAGGTGAGTCAGCATAGGGCATACATTTTGTCGTAATGAAATTTTAAATAAGATTTGTTGACATCATGGAAAAGGCATAAAGAACGGATTAGGTAAGCACATAGACCAATATACTATCTGCTCTTAAAGTGATCCTCGTCAAAACAAAACCATGTGACCTGCTCGCTTTTCATTGGTTATTGACACCGACATACAATGTAGAAGCAATAAGTATACGGAAAAGTAGTTACCTCCATTAAATTAAAAATACATCGTCTGAAAATACTTGTTATTCTTCTTAAATGACAATAATAATATTCAAAACACAGGAAATATTCTAAAATATATCTAGTCAATAATGACAACTTAAAATAGTTCAGTACATATGGATGATGTTTTTGAGTCATGCTTTAGTCAACAACATGGCTGAAAGTGTTGAGTCTTCTGTTGCCATCTAAAATTGTAAAACAAAGTCTGGCAAACCTTCGACTAGTGGTAAAAAAAAACTTAATTTAAATGTATTTCACAACTTTAGTGAAAAGTATCTAGAACTTTGAGGAAAAGTTATAGTGAATTTAACATGTGATGTTACCGGTATGTCATGTGTAAGTATAATAGTGCTCGGAAAGAAGAAAACACGTAGTAAGGTTGTAACTCCCAGTAAAAAAAGGAAGTGTGTGCAATATGCTTTCGATAAGTGTGATGAATTTGTGGCAAATGCAATTTGAGTTATAGTGCATAATTTATTTTTCAAAAATGAATTATATACTTCACACATGTGCTCCCCTTCAATATGACAGTAATTGTGGAGCATTTGTTTATGTTCGGATCATTCTAACAGCGGATAAGGTATATATAATTTTTAGTCATAAATAAATAAAGAAGAAATGTAAGTTCCTAATTATTGGCACAATTTTATCTTATTTCCTATAATATACAATGATGCCTAAAAACATGTTTCTATTGATGACAGTTCCGTTCACATTTAAGTCATGGCAGGTGAAGTGGCAGCATGGTTATCACAATAGATAATGGCGGTGAAGTAATATCCTATGCAAGTTTGTTTACATTACAACTGGAACTTAGCACAGAACTCATGTCGTTAATAATTTGATTTTAGAACAATCAGAATAGGTTTATTAATTTATTACTGTACAGATGTTTTTTATATATATTGTATACTGTATTGCATAAAATGTGTGAGAGAAGTGTAGAGTAAGCCAAATGTATGTTTGTGGAAGAGCTCATAATGCATTTTCTTAATTTGAAATGAATAAATATAATTTAACACATTTCTTTACATTTCATTCTCCATTATTTCCCATTCCATTTTCCCTGTAATATAAATGCATATGTATAAATAAAGTATATATATATTATCTTCTTCTTCTTCCTTCCAAGTATTAGGCCAAGGCCTGTTACGATCCTATAGAAAATTTTCCCTCCAGCGTTTCATAGGACGGCCCAGTGATCTTCGTCCTCTTGGTATATAATTATAAACAGCTTTGGGGATCCGATTTGAACTCATTCTTTCAAGATGGTGTTTCCAATTTAGTTGATACTGTTTAATATATTCCAAAATTGGCGTAGTCTTCAATTCTTTTAAGATATCGGTGTTCCTTTTCCGATCCCATCTGGTGTAACCCGCTGTTCTGCGCATGAATCTCATTTCACAAGCCGTTATTCTGCTTTCATGTTGTTTTTTTAGTGTCCATGCTTCACTACCATAGGTCAACACTGGTCTAGCCAAAGTGTTATATAAACGTAATCTGGTGTTTTTTTGTACAAGGGATGGTTTCATAACTTGATTAATAATTCCTAAACTTTTATTATAACTAGTAATTTTTTCAGGGATATCCTTTTCATCCCAGATAGAGAGATAATATCCAAGATATTTAAATTGATTAGATCTCTCTAAAATCTTTTTCTGGAGACAGATTTTACTTTGTATGGGGTCCTTCCCATGAAATGCCATAATTTTAGTTTTGTTAATTGATATTTCCATATTAAATTTGGCACCTATTTTTTGTAAATTATAAATTGATCGTTGCAAATCATTTTCGGAAAGTGCCAGAAGAGCTAAATCGTCTGCAAAAAGAATAGCATCGAGTTTGAGGTTCCTATTGATGGGTATATATCCTCGTTGTGTTTTCCTCCATTCATTTATTAATTTATTCATGTATATAATGAAAAGCACCGGTGAAAGTCCACATCCCTGTCTTACTCCAGTGTTGATCTTTTCCCAAGAAGATAATTTGCCATCTTGTTTAACAGAGATTTCATTATCTTTATAGATGTTGAAGATATTAGTAATATATTGTTGTGGAACGTTATCATCAGCTAAAATTTGTAGTAATATATTTCTGTCTACTTTGTCAAAAGCCTTTATGAAGTCAACGAAGGCGATATGAGTTTCTATATTGAATTCCTTGTGCTTTTCTAATAGTAGTTTTAGAGTAAAGAATCCATCTGTACAAGATCTACCCTTTCTGAATCCATTCTGCTCTTCTCCAATTATATTTTCATAAATTTTCCTCAATTTATTCTTAACTATATTAGCATAAATTTTATATCCAGAGTTCAACAAGCTAATTCCACGATAGTTATCTTTGATTTGGCGACTTCCTTTTTTGAAGATTGGTATTACAATGAATTTGTTCCAGCTTTGTGGTGGTTCTTGTCCTTCCCATATCATATTAAGGAGAATAAGAAATCTGTCTAAAAAATTTTAGTTGAAAATTGAAATAATTCTTGATTAATGTGGTCTTCTCCGGGAGCTTTGTTACTTTTTAATGATTTAACAATATCAGTTAATTCACCTATAGAAATTTGTTCGAAAGCAGTGTTATTAGAGATTGGTATTTGTAATAAATCATCCTTTTGTGTCCATAATATATATATATATATATATATATATATATATATATATATAATAAAAATAATAAAAAAGTGGCTGGTTACATGTAATTTCATAATTCAACGTTTGAGGGCGCTGATGTACAATGTAATTTCAAATTTGCTAACAGATGGCGCTGTTTTTCATCTACCTGCTTCATAATTTCTGACACCAGAGGTGCTGTAGTAGTATAGTTCTTCTCCTTTTTCCGTATAGTACGAGTACATGATATTAGATGTCACTAGGCTACTTCTACACTAGCGCCGCTTGTGGCACATACGCAAAACTCACTCACCGTGGCATCCCGTCATAATCCCTGGTCCAAGTAATCTTAAGTTACCTTATTTGTTCATAGATGTCATGCGGCAACACACCGACCCAATGAGACATCTAACAGGCAACTAAGGTATTACTAGGCGACTGAGGTCGGTAAATTTGCTTAGAGGCCTCTTTATTCATGTTTAAGGATCTTTTACGAGCCTGAAAAGTCTTCAGACTCACAGCTTAAGTCCCTCTCGGAGGACATGCTCCTCGGATTATCCCGTCCCAAAAAAATCCATCGACCCCCGCCGGGTTTGAACTCGCGACCCTCGGAACCAGGGGCAAGGAGCATAACCACTAGTCCACCGTATCACAACTATGTATTATAACCATTTCAATTTATAATCAGATTTTTTCCCCTATGCACAATTAGCACATTTATTAAAAGAAGATTCATTTCATAAAAATTTGGACGAAATGCGCCTTGTTGACAACACGAATGATACAATAACCGTAACGTTACCAAGCAACGTCATTGAATATGAAATAGAAAATTACGGTTTTAATTTATATTAATAAAATATTAATATTTTACAGATTGGATGCAAAACTGCTTAATGTGTGTAGCTGAAATTTACAGAGAACGCTTCCACTATCAGGTAAATATTAAATACATTTTCAAATATCTCATTTATCATAGTTTAAATGCTCATTATTATGACCTACGTCCTGATGCATATAAGTCAGGTTAATTCAAATTACATTTTTTGCAAATTTTATATAATTTCACATAATAAAGTGTTATACTATTTTTATTAAACTCCGTTCTTTAACTCATAAAAAACTAGTTGGCGCGAGAGCCTAACCACTTAGGAGTATTATAGGAAGTCGAAAACCCAGATAGTATATGAGCCGATCCTAGACAACTCAACCTGCAGCCTGGAGTTACCTCACGATGCTGACTGGGAAAAATTGCATAAGAAACATTTTCCTCAGTGAATCAGTTTCCAGGTCAGTTATTTTCTTGCGGCTATTGATTATTTTATTTATAAACTCCAGGTTATGTAATTATTTGGGATATACACATTTTATTATAGTCCATCTTCATTAGTAATTATATGTTTGTAAGTTTCTACCGTTTCCCCTGCCACAGGATTTCTCCATACTCATCGACACACTTATCGTTCAGACTTCTATAAATATAGGGACTTCATCTCCTCATTGCTAAGTTGAACACGAGTTGAGGATGGTATTGTCATTATCAAGTTACACTACTGCTTAATGTTTATCATTTTGTCCTCAGACTTCAGAATCATAATTGTTAAGTTACGTGTAAATTGTTATTTTTCAGATTTATTTATGGACGTTGTGTAATGTTTTATGGTTGAACATGTCTAAGTTTCATTTTAAAAGCAAAATTATTTCTTTATCGGATGTACGCTTTTTGCACCGTAACTTACTTCTAGATACATTTATTGTATTTTTATCAAAATATATACCTTCATTTACTTTTAATGGTGAAATATTAAATATGGTATCATAATAAAACACAAGAAATAGATCAGTCATGGACGGAAGAATAAACAAAGCAAATCTGAGTAATTAGAAATGTGAAAGTTTAACGTTTGTTAAATAAATTTGTCTGAACGCGCATCACCTACATTTTGAGGGGTTAGAGACCACTAGCACCCTCAGGAATATGACTTGTAAAAACAATGTAATACGACGGATACTAGTGTTGAAAACGATTAAATTTAAGCTCAACTTTTTACGTACAGTTTCCATAAGAGGGAGAGAGATGGGAGGATAAATAAAAAAGTAAAAACGGATCGAGATTAGTATTGAATCTATTGTCTTTGTAGTCGTAAGTTGATTCTCCACAGGGATTTAAAAACCACTCATATTTAATTCAAAACCGCATTTCGGAGTCGCCGGGAATAATACATCAAGTTCACGTTTAGCGCCATCGACATAAGAGGAGTGAGAAGGTGTTAAGTAAGCTGATGACAAGGAAATGCGGATAAATTATATATGGGATTTTATATATAGGCTATATATATATGTGTGCGTGTGTGTAAATTATTATTCGCTGAATTATGTAGACAATCATCCCATAAACATCAAATTATTTTACGGGCCTGAAAATCTTCAGACTCAGATCCCACGGCTAAACGTCCCTCCAGGAGGACTTTTCCCTTCGAAACGGTCGCGTTTGAACCTGCGACCTTCGGACCAGAGATAAGGAACTTCACCACTAGACTGACATGAAATTATGTAGTTCACAGTAATTTACAAGGTTTATAGTTCACAACTAAACTAAATATCAAACCACTTTATGCTGTAAGGTAGGTAACAGCCTTGTTGACAGTCGAGGACAAACCAATTGTCTTTAAGTCGAAAGATAATTATTTAAAATTGTATTTGGTCTGAACTTTGAATGGGGATCGAGACTGGTCAATAGTCCTCACCTCCCAATAGTCTACACCCTATACTAGCGGACACGTTAGACGTTCTCATGGCCAGACGAAAAAAATATAGGCTAAGTAACTTCTTTACCGTAAAATTTACAAATTAATAAGTTCGCAAGAAAACTCCTCGCTGCCATATGTTATGGCTCAAGAAGCTTCCACTATGACGTCACATTGTAGTCGCGTGGAATACCCCGGTAATGCAGGTGACTACAATTTTGACATAAAAAATCCTATAATCCGATCGCAGCGCCATCTACGGGGTCCACTTTTGAATGTAAACCATCCCGGGATACTCTAAAAAAAATAAAAATAAAAACCGGTCCAGTAGTTTAGGCAGTTTTCGACTTCTTATTGCTTTAATAAACGAATACTTCTAACTGTAGGATTTCGCTCTCTTTCTTGACAATTCCTACCTACGTTAGTTTAATAGAATATTATGAGTTTCGTTGTCTAACATAGAACAATGTGAACGCTACACTGGTTTTTTAAATTTTCGTTTCAGGTGAACTCCTACACGTATTTATTTAAACACACAATGGATAACGGCTGATCACTCGCGCATCTCAAAACCTACATAACATGTTCACGAAGACTGGTTGAACGGTTTTAGAACTCTGCAAAGGACAGACATATATATATATATATATATATATATATATATATATATATGAAAAGTAAAATAAATGCCTGAGTCGGGATTTGAACCCGATTTCTAAACTCTGTTCATTTAGGGCTGTAACCATCTGACCTACTCAGGAATCCTAACACAAACCTTTCTTTTTCTTATATATATATAATATATATATATATATATATATATATATATATATACACACACACACACACACAGTATTATCAATTTGCACGAGAGGTAGTGGGATATCATTCCAATAGACATCTAATGGCCACTGTAACGAGTAAGCATATTTAAAGAGAATATTTACTTTATAGCAGTAACGCTTGTAGCTATAGTTAGATGTTATAACTGCATTTTGACTTAGTCAATGAAGGTAAATATGACATGAAAAACAAATAAAAGTCTGTGTCAGGATTTGAAACCGAGTTTCTAAACTCTATACGTTTAGTGCTCCAAACATCTGAGTTACTCAGGAATCCTAACACCCAACATTTATTTTTCATATATATATATATATATATATATATATATATATATATCCCCACTCAGGCAATTATTTTTTCATGTCATATTTGCCTTCATTGTCAAATGTCAAAAATATAGTTTTAAGTTCTAAATATATATACTAGAAAAAGGCATACAATTCGGTTAACAGGGAGAAGTTATACAGTATGCTGCTGGAGTTCGGAATTCCTAAAATGTTTGTTAGACTTATACGAATGTGTCTAAATGGAACAGAAATTCACAATGGGGTAAAGCAAGGGGATGCATTATCTCCTCTACTATTCAATTTTATATTAGAGCATGCAACTGAATCTTTGGAAAATGAAGAAAGCCTACAACTCAATGCTAGTAATAGGCTGTAAATTTATGCTGATGATATGGTATTATTGAGCGATAGCGGGGAGATATTAAAGGCCAACACGCACACACTATTGAGTAACACTACGAAATTGGGGCTGGAATTAATATAAATAAAACTAAATATATGTTCACACATAGAAATGAGTTTATAGTTGAGATGGACAACTAATTACAAATGAATGAAGGAAATTTGAAGAAGTGGCTGATTTCAATTATCTTGGAACATTAATAATTACAAATAGGAATGAGATGCACAAGGAAGTTAAACGCAGGTTGCATTCTGGAAATGCATCCTGTTATGTATTTCAGGAACACTCCCATCCCAACTCTTTGACGAAATGTTAAACTGAAAATAAATAAAACACTTATTCTCCCAGTTATATTACATGGATGCGAAACATGGACTATTACTTTAATGGTGGAAAGAAGATTACGAGTGTTGGACAATAAAGTTCTTAGGAAACTTTGTGCGCAAAAAAAAAAAGAGATGAAACGTTTTAAACTACATAATGGTGAGCTACATGATATGTATAAGAAGCCTGATATAATAAGAACAGTTAAGTCTCGTAGATTGCTATGGGCAGGATATGTGGCACATATGGGATCAAAGAGTTGCATGGATGATTCTTGTAGGAAAGCCAGACGGAAAACGCCCAGTTGTTAGACCAAGAATGAGGTGTGAGAATAAAATTATGCATGTTTTGCGGGAAGTAGATTATACAGTGGATGAATGGAAAATATTAGCTCAGAATAGGGATATATGGAGAGCTTATGTCCGTGAACCTACGGATTCGATAGAGCCAGTGAGTTAATTATAGATTATTTTAATGTTATATAATTTGTATAAGTTAATCGAACGACTTGCGCATTCGCAGTCCATTTGTCACAGTTGATACATATGTTATCATTATAATTCCAAACATTTTAAAATCGTCAAAGTTTCTATTACAAAGCTATTATTATCAAGTCTTGACTAAATAGCTTTGCTTTCAAACGCGCTACCTTTTTTTGTTCGCGATTATATATATATATATATATATATATATATATATATATCCATCCATAGTAATTCTGCCCGAGGACAAGTCCTTCACCGCAATCATAGCATATCCATGCTATACTTGCAGCCTTACCAGGGAATTGTAGATGTGGTAGCTTCCCGTTGCTTTCCACACCGGTGAATGATGATGATGATGATGGCGAGGATGAGGATGATGGCCATATGATTTCGGGGACCGTTTGGGCCTTAAAGTTTTCCTGACATTTGTCATACAGTTGAGGGAAAGCCCCGATAAAAAACCTCATACAGAAAAACTGCCCCGACCGGGGATCGAACCCGAGCCCACTGCGTGACAAGGCAGCACGCAACCTCGAGACCACAGCGGTGGATAGATATATATATTTCCCGCTACGTCTGGTAATAATAGAGAATATGTATAAGAACAAATAAATGTTTGTTCTGGATTATCAGCTGTGTATTCGTGCATTTGCTGGATATTACGTAAGTCTACCTGTTTTATACACTTTTCTTTTAGATAAAGATATTTGTGACAATTCAAAACAAAAGTTAACTACACATTTTGTTATGTAGGCTGTTGTCCAACAACTGATAACACTCAACAACAAATTTGAATTTTTTGTCGCTCACAGAAATGAAAATAGGTGATTTTAGTTAATTGCAATGCGCTGATTTTGAATTTGAAGTCCGTTTTCTCTATCACCTAACAGTTTTTTTGCGAGGACGTTCAACGTTTTTCGTTATATTTCGCACATTATTGCTTATCTGCACTTAGTTTCATTTTTTTGCAATAATATTGCTAGAAGCAATTGATCTGTGTAAAACCAAATCACATAAGATCCAAAAGTTTTTTTTTTCTAAGAAGAATAAATAAGTAGTTACGTTACAACACATGCTTAATTGTAGCAAAAATCTCACCTTTCAAAACTTCTTCCTGGATGAATTACGCCGATAAGATGCCAGCAGTAATCAGCAAGCATGTTGGTCACTGGTTTCCCTTTATAACGCCTTTCCATTTCTAAAAATGTCTTCGTGGAACCTTTCGCCATGTTCATCACTGACGTCATCCAAGTTCGGTGAAGAATCACTATGTTTAACAGGTCGCATGGCTGACTGCATATTTGAATACTGAACAGAATGCTTATTTTTTAAAGTGAAACCAGATATATTGACCGCACAGAAATAAGTCAGTGATGTGGTCCGAAGGTTCCCTCCACAACATTGAAATGGCAAATGGCATGCACGAATGCGAACCTTTTAACCACCCTATTAAAATCCTTTGGCAGATTGTACAGCAAAAATTGGGGGCCCAATATTTATCAATATCTCCAAATTTACTATAGTTCCCGAAATATAAACTGCACGCCTTTATAACTAGCTCTGCGCTGAGATTTTGTACAATATTCCCCACAAACGTAACAGCATAAATTAGGAGAATTCTTACAGCGGCGAGACATTGCAAAATTATAGAAACACTAAATCTTACGTATTAAAATATATTATAGTAGATTGTTTTAATTCAATTTCTTTATAATGATACACAATAACGCATATATAGACACTTCACAATCACAATGATCTAATATAAGACAGACTGCACAGAACGAGGTATTACAAGCCATTACTTCACATATTTGGTAGTGGCAATCAGGAAATTTCGTATACCTGTGTATTCCTGAGGGCTTAACAATCCCTAAGAGAAATAAAACCGCGCAAAAGAAAAAGAAGGGTGACCAGTTTGAGAGACAATAGCGCCTGCGACTCTCACGGAAACGATCACTTCTGTTAAAGGTTGTCGTCGGAATATCTGACTCCGGTTAGGTGATTGGATAAAACTAATATCATTTTCGTCTTCTGCGAGTTCGAAAACATAGTTATTGATACATTTCGAGCCTGTGAGTAATTCTTTGTTTTTGTGTGTGATTAAACAAAAATACTAATAATTTATTCTTGTTCTAGGGATGGCGTGAGAAACGACGATACAATAATCACTGCACAGTGATCCACAATGTGAAAAAATCGGCAAAAATCTGGAACTAACTATTTGGTACCGAAATTCATCCACATGAGTAAGATTAAAAATTATAACTGCATACTAAAATCTGGCTCGGAATAATTCGTGCCAGGACTTGTAATCAGTTGTTACACGCAATATATTAGTTAATGGCTAACAACTTATTTGCGAGATACATCGAAAAATATATTAAACTATAAATATAGATAGGCGTATTAATTTAGAAAGCAATAATAATAATAATAATAATAATAATAATAATAATAATAATAATATTAATAATAATAACAACAAATATTTATTTATTTACAGATTTTCAAAGTTTACACATCTTCCTTGCCTAAAGTTTAATTTACCTTCTCCATTCGTCTTTATCCATCCACTCCAGTTTTTAATATTACTTATACCCATGGTGTTGATGACACTCGAAATCTCAGGCACCTCGGGCTCGTCGAGCTTCAAGGTGTCCTAGAACTTCACGGGGTCTTCGAGTCTTTACGGGGTCTTCGAGTGTGACGGCTCTTCGAGCTTGACAAGGCTCCCTCTTCAATAATATGAATGCGTAACTCTGTTTGGCACAATTATACGTGTTGAGTTACATTAATATAATTGACAGATAATGTGTCAATAGTTTGACCAAAATGTGGAATAAAAATTCAGGTTTTTAATGCTTAATTTAATCGCCCGAAAATTAGTGTAATAATTTGTATAACGGTTAATCTATTTGATGGATTTGTACCTCATCTACTTGTGCTTGTGTAGTAAATTGTTCACATGTTCCCCTCTACCGTAAAGTAAAAAGTTTGCTGATTCTTTGACATTTTATATCACTATGCACTGGGCGGCTGGTAACTGGGAAAACAACAGTATTTGTTGCGGCAGAATTTCAGGAACCACATGCGGTAGTAGCCAGTCGGCTGCAGGTGAGCAATTACACGTATTGATATGTAACACACTTCAGTAAGTCGTTAGAGCAATCCCAGTATATTTAATATATAACGTGTCCACAAATATAGTATCATAATTTAAACTACTACATTTAATAAATGCATTAACACTAGTGACAACAAGGAGACGACCATTAGCCAATCAGCAAGAGCCACGCCCACTCACCCTGCACCCACCACTAATACAACGTCCTCTACGTCCACAGCGCTCACTCTAAGTAGATCTTCCGACCAGGAAACACGCCTAGAAGCACTCGCCACTGAAGATGCCCTCCGCAGTTGAGGGCGAAACGTCTGGTATCAACACCAACTATGGACCACGGCCACATAACCCGGAATCACTCAACATTATGATTACCGGCCGTGAAAGCCTGCATTCAATCTTATCTATCTTGTTCAGAAGGGATACTGAAGAATTTTCACTTGTCTACCACATTACACTGTCAAAAATTACATAAATACATTTACTTGAAGAAATATTTTAATGAATTCTTAGAACTTTTATTGAAAAAAATACCGGAATTTGAAAGTTGAAAAATATGAAGGAGTATGAAATTTTGACTAAAATATGAACATTTTGCTAAAATATTATGAAATATGAAGTTTTTTTGTTGGTCTTATTTGATTCTACACATCATGAAATGTACAGATACTTAGTCTCAGCGCTCTCTGGCAAATAGTTTAAAACATGAAATTTCATACAATTCCTCGCTCTACTGATGACGATGCAAAGCGATTAAATTCCACTGAGCATTTCATGGCACTAACGGAGGATAATGAAGAACTGTCAGAAAAAATAATTTTCAGTGATGAGACAACTTTCCAGATTAGTAGAAATGTGATCACGCATAATGTTAGAATTTGAGGGAGTGAGAATCCAAACACCATTGTGGAAGTTGAAAGAGACTCCCCTAAAGTGAATGTTTTTTGTGCCGTATCGAAACGTAAAGTCTGTGGCCTATTTTTCTTTCTAGAGGCCACTGTTAACGGTGCAAACTATCTTGATATGCTCACTGAATGGTTATTTCCACACTTTGAACAAGAAGAAGGCAATGAATATCTTTTCCAGCGAGATGGAACACCTCCTCATTGGCATTTGCATGTTCGGGAGCATCTGAATGACCGGCTTCCAGGACGATAGAGTGGACGTGCCGAAGATGATGATAATGTTTTCTACAAGATACCACCGAAGTCATCTGACTTGACGGTCTTTGACTTCTTTTATGGGGTTACATAAAAGATCGTGTCTATATACCCCTATTGCCTCAAAATCTGCAAAAAAATCCAGCTTCGCATCATTGCTGCCATCCAGTACATTTCTTAACATATGTTGGAGGGTGTGTGGCGAGAATGGGAATATCACCTCGATGTCTGTAGCATCACTCGTGGGGGCCACATCCAATGCCTATGAAGTATAGCAAAAACGTTTTGAGTTTCTCTTTTGATTGTCACCAATTTCATTTAGATACTATTATCCAAAGCGATGTAGTAGTAGTTTAAATAATGATGATGATATTTGTGGACACGGTGTATAATTTGCTGTTCCTGTAAATTTGAATGTATTATCTGAGAGAAAGGATGCAGGAGACTAAGATGATAATGAAAAAACTCGAAGGCAATTTCACATTAGATATTCGCTACTAAGACGGTTGTGACTATCTGATATTTTATAAACACCGTTTGGAACTTATATATTCTTTCCCTCGATTATTATAAAGTTTATTTTTTTAAATCAAATTCAAGACGACACTTCAAGTGTAAATACGATTATATAAAAAGGATAAACATACAATTAAAGATGTTAGGATCAAAACTTATTTCGTAACTATCTGACAATACCTGGACTATATAAATGATATGCTATCACAGTACTGGATATATATATATATATATATATATATATATATATATATATATATATATTATTTATGTTCTTCTCTCTAATTAAACTAGTCACTGTGGTAAATATTAAACGCAACTTTTAAAATGTATCCTTGGTATGATGTTTCCACGAAAAGCGGTAGGTATGATACCGTGAAGTGGTGGAGATCTTTGCGTGAGGATGTGTACGGCGAGGGTGATGACAACCATTAATAATACCTGTTTACGTAAAGTTTATGTATGAATTTTTAACTTTTTATCTTAGCAATATTTACTCATACGCCAATTATTATTTTAATATAATTACCTACTTATTTAAAAAATATGCATAACAACATAGTTAAAAACTTTGTTCTGTTGTAAAGTGATCTCTATTTCAAGCACAAAACGTAACAAATCACTGTAACTGCTCTAATATCAAGATATTTTCAGAACGTTGTTTGAAACATAATATCCAGCAAATTTTGACGTGCACTCATAGATTGATAACTGAAAGTATATATGAAATGTTTATAATGAACAATTAAATATTTATTTTTTGTTAGTAATATTTACAGACATCTCACAATGTGATATTGTTTGTTTTCTCGAATAAGTGAAAGAATAGTGAAAATATTAAAATATTAATTTCAAAATCAAACTGATCTTTGGAAAATTTGGGAATACCGAATGACAAATGCTGCATTATATTGGTTAGGTCTACAAAAATATATGCATTTACATTGTAAACTTGTAAATAAATAATAATTATTAAATATCATATTTACTATTATTATATTATTACTGTTGTTATTGCCCGAAAATAGCCAAGACTAACAGCTGCTGCCTTACAGCTCAGTGTTGATTCTACAAGGGCTAGAGGAAGACAGCCTGGATGACAAATTACCTGGTCCTCCAGGTTGTGGGTTTTTAGAAATTTATAAACACTCCCCTCGAGATAATAAGTTTAACAAATGTATTAAGGATCCGTAATCTTTTATTGCATTTATAAATCCCTGTTCTATAGATATAAAATTTGCACTGCTGTAATACCAAAGAGAATAAAGTCGTACTGAATCAGTGGGAGCAAAGTTTCAGTTGTAATGTAAACAAACCTGCGTTTTCATTGGTCGAAAAGCTGTTTACATTTTAAACGCGTAAGGAAATTGATTTCGCATTCTAACGCTGGAAATGAGCATCGCTGCGGTCTCGAGGTACCGTGCTGCCTTGTCACGCAGCGGGCATGGGTTCGATTGCCGGTCGGGCAGGCTCCTGGGTGAGGATATTTCGGGGTTTTTCCTCACCTGTTAGACAAATGTCAGGAAGCTTAGGGCCCAACGGTCCCCGAAAATCATCCCGCCATCATAATCATCATCCTTCACCGGTGTGAAAAGCTTATCACACTTTGGGAAGCAGAGATGTGACATGTGTCATGTCACGTGGAAATGCAGCTCGTAGTACGAACATTTATACAGAATTGTCGAACCGCAGGAGAAACACCGCAAACATCTGTGCAACGTAATACTAGCCCCTATGCTCAGCCATAAACTTAAAAAGCCAACTAAAATATAAGTATTCACTCTCAGATCTTTCCAAGAATTAATGGAACACATTCCAGAAGTTTATCTTACAGTTTACTTAGTTATTAGTGTATTTTTTGTGTTAATACTGCACTTAGTGTAAATAAATATATATTCATTCTATGTTCGCTGCATTGTAATAAATTGAAGTTTGAAAATATATGTTGCATATGTTGGTTGCATTGGAACACAGAATATTCGTTAAAATCAATATCAAATATATTCATGGTATCTATCTAGACATAGCGTAGAAATGAACTTCCTTAGAGGAACAAAAGGCTGCACAAGATTGGATCGGATAAAGAACTGAATATATAAGAATAGAGTTTAAATATGTATCCACTGAATTAAAAATAAATCAAATAATACAGAGACAAATGGTTTAGACATATATAAAGAATGAATGTAACAAGATTATCAGACGCAGCATTTAACTACAAGCCAAGTGGAACAAGGGAACAAGGAATGTAGGAAGATAGAACAACCATTAGGCGGAAGAGGCAGTTTGCTAGCCCGTGAAGTGGTGTCTATCTAATTCAATATTGTAAAGAAATGCATTCAAATAATCGTTAGGAAACATAAAAAACGTTGTAAATGGTTATAAATGACTTTAAAAAATAATAGTTTCATAAAACTAAAAGAACACGCTTTATTAGAAAACTAAAAAATGAAAAATAATTTTAATTTCCAATACGCTTGGGATAAAATAAAGTGGTCAACAAAAAAATAATCTCCAACACATAAAGAATAAAATTAGAGTTATCAACAAAAAGAAAATAATGTTACCATCAAAAGCGTGAGGTGCTCTATACCAATTAATATATTTGATAATAAACAGATATTGGTAAAAGTAAGCTCTCTAAGAATAAAATGTAAAAATCATAAAAAGCACCCCACGCTTTTGATGGTAAAATTATTTTCTTTTTGTTGATAACTCTAATTTTATTCTATATGTGTTGGAGATGATTCTTTTGTTGACCACTTTATTTTATCCCAAGCGTATTGGAAATTCAAATTATTTTTCATTTTTTAGTTTTCTAATAAAGATTCTTCTTTTAGTTTTTTAAAACTGTTATTTATTTTTTATTTTTAGTTTTAATATTTTACAGAATAAGATAAAAATGTAAATATCTTTAAATTCGATACTATTGTAGTATGAGATAAAAGTAATACTCTTCTATAAAAAAACCCTCCCAGCCGGATTTCACCAGCGACGTATGGATTACTGAAATTGCATACCATTAAGAGTTCACCGCTCTACCAACTGAGCTCTTTTACAATGATTGACTAAAAACTCGACAAGTCCGCAACCTATTATACCAGTTTTCAGTTTTTTTGATTTTCGGATGATTCTGGCCAGGATTTTAGAAACAAAATATGAAATTGTTGTATTGTCACGGGTCCTCTACACGTTTACAAAGTTTCAAGTCGATCCAATGTTTCTAAGTGGGTGAAAATCGCGTTGAAAGATTCCGTTACACTGATACAAAAACACTTTTTTCGATTTTCTGATGATTATGGCCAGGATTTTAGAAAATAAATATGAAATTATTGTATTGTCACGGGTCCTCTACAAAGTATACAAAGTTTAAAATCGATCTAATGATTTTAAGTGGGTGAAAATCGCGTTGAAAGCTTCCGTTACATAGATAGATAGATAGATAGATACAGGTCAGCTAATATAAAGCGTGTAAAAATGAAACCGTTTGAATAAAATGCGATAAGAGTGAATGAAGGTTGGGTCTCGTACTGTTGAGCTCACAACTTGTGCAGTTAGTTGCACATCGGTTGAGAGTTAGTTAATGTTTTGGCGGAAATTGTAGGAAATTATTTAATTGTACTTTAACATTTTACCGTTAAATTAGTCGAGTACCAAATACAGAAAATCTCTACAGAGGAAGCTACCAGGAAATGTGAGACTTCATACCCCTCACGGCATGCAAGAGTGGCACATTTTAAACTGATAAACTTCGTGGAAAATTGCATTAAAAATAAGAACAATTATAACTCAAGTCCTTAGAAATGTATTGTTTTATTTTCGGGCACCACAATACTATCCTAGGTGTAGTTCCTAAACATGATTAGGAGAAGAGGATTTGTACCTTTTTACAAAATTTTATTGATTGATCGGCCACTATTGTACAAATTAAAGAAAACACGAAAAGCTTAGTTATGCCGCTTTAAAGTAACAAACACAACCAATTAAGTAAACATTTTTTAATTTGCAGTTTTTTTCCGGAGGTCAAATAGTCCCCCGTTCGGTTCTCCGGGCGAGGACTACTACAGGGAATCCATGCCAAATTGGAGTGCGATGGGCAGGATATGTGGCACGAATTGGGAATGAAAGACATGCATGGAAGCTTCTTGTAGGAAAAACAGAGAGAAAACGCCCAGTTGGTAGACCAAGAATGAGGTGAGAGAATAACATTAACTATGACTCGAGGGAAGTTGATTATACTGGGAATGATTAGAAAGCATTAGCTCGGGATAGGGATGTATGAAGAGCTTATGTCCGCGCGGCCATGAACCTATGGGTTCCATAGTGTAAGTAAGTAAGCAAGCATTTTTTCCGTTCCTTGTTAGGTAAATATGAATATAAAAATTGTTTGTCTTATAAAAATAAAGGTGAACATAAACAATGAATATGTATTCTTTAAAATCACAGCCTAAAAAATAGTGAGAGCTGTATATTATCCGACACAGCAGTACATTGACCTGCTTCCGTATCATCCCGCGTACACTCGCTTCACGTCAGTCTGCCAATTTCAATTAATGTTTGTATGCGGGAATATAGCAATGATGAACAATGTAAGTGCTTCATTTGCTATTTGTTCCTGACTACACATCTCATTTTTCAGGTGTCTACATCCCAACTAACTCATATGTAACTAACTCTTCTACCACACAGAGGCGTTAGTTGTTACGTCGGTTACTTTATGTTTATTAGAACATAAACTCAAACATGTATTTAATATTCTGCACCCCAACATTTTTTGTGGGGGGAATTTATGGTGGTTCTGAAATGATATTTTGTCAATTATAATTTTATTTTCGCGTTTAATGAGTTCATAAGGGTTAAAATAACACATTTCAAGAAACAAAAAAAATGGGTTTCTTTGGTGAGAATGTTTTATGCATGGTATCACATATGATACTTCGGTCGCAACTAACATTTTGTCCTTTAATTAATAATGAATATATATATATATATATATATATATATATATATATAACCCTAACATGCCTTTGTGGCGAAATAGGGTTTGAAAATATTTGGAGATTCAATAATATATATACACACAGAGTGTAACAGGACCTCGCCGAGAAAATGATAGGGCTGATAGGCCTTCATAGAAGATCATTTTTTGTGAAGGAACATATAGTCGCATACAAGTCGTTTATGAGTTATGCGCAGATGAAGGTGTTCACCCGTAAGGGTCGGAATTGAATACAAACAATTGTACACGCATCATTTTATTGAAAAAGACAAGATTTTTACAATAAGGGTTCAAACAATAAGTGTTTGATGACCCTAAAAAGAATCCTGCCATGATCGGCCGTGCTGGGCGATCGTTGCTGCGACGATATCAAACTTGCAGTGAGGCACAGGGTCGACTGTTTGAACACTTATTGTAAAAATATGTCTTTTTCAAAAAAAATACGTGTACAATTGTTTGTATTAAATTCCGACCCTTACGGGTGAACACATTCATCTGCGCATAACTCATAAACGACATGTTTGCTACTATATGTTCCTTCACCTAAAAATGAGCCTCTCTGCATAGCCTATCAATCCCTATCATTCTGTCGGTGAGTTCCTGTTACATCCTATATATATATATATGCTGAAGCTGTGAAGGTATAGAATTTGATACCACCAATCATAGTGATTTGGAGTTAATCCCGAAACGATAAAAATGTTAAACGCCAAAGGTTACCTATGAATGTAGGAGGATTTACTACTTTCACAATTGCTTGTTGAAATAAAATTGAAACTTCACATAGATTATTATTTTGCTCTCACTTTGTCATTCATCACGTCACCTTACGTTTTAAGTGCAATTATTAAAGACTGACAGCCAATACTTTACTTTCTGTTATTAGTTGCTTCAGTTACTGTGCAATTCACCAATTTCAATATGTATCCTTCAATAGCTAAAGTTTCTGGTCGTCGTTGAGGTCCACGATTTTCGTAACGAGGTAGGAGACTCCCATAACCGTTGAGAAATTGATACAAACATTCACCGATTTGGTAACTTTCTATTAGAGTAACGTTGATGATACATTTGTTTTGCCGCTCCTGAATTACAACAAATATCTCCATAAATTATGATACATCTTCATATTCTTCAACCGTGTAAGTTAATGAACTGCAGTCCACCGAATAACTGCACCACGTTCCATGGCTTGTAGTCATCTCTCATTACATAAACATGCATTTTATTTAATTTAACGAAAACGCATAAATAGCATATATATATATATATAATTTAAGCTAATATTAATTTCTTAGTAGATACATCTGACGATATAACGGCTTTCGTATTTTTACTAACAATACAAGCAGTATATCACAAATAAAAGCCCTTTTCTTTTTAAGAGAACTATCTAGTTTTGATCCTATATTGTATGGACATATTTTTAATTCTGTAGACTGTGATATATATTTACTAGAAGTCCCGACCATGCGTTACTTTGGCTAAGGTATACGTTAAAAATTAAAATTAAGTTGTCTTTCAGCCAGATTACTTAAAACTAATACTTACACACGAAATTAATAATATTTAAAATAAAATAAACACTGAACACAGTTAAATTATGAAATAATCAATATTTGTAATTCAATTGAAATTCGCGGTTGCAACAAAAAGCACAGCCATCTGGATCTCTCTTTGTTAAATAATAAATCAATTACCTTACCAAATTGCCTTACACCGCCATCTGTTAGAATCGTATGGAACTCACAGATAATTATAACTCTCTGTTAAATAATAAACAAATAATTTGCAATAAAAAATAATGCGATTATAAATTTAGTTATAAATTACCCAGAGTCTCAAGTTGGATCAAACTGCACACAGTGTGCAAAATTTTATTGAAATCGGTTCAGTAGTTTACGATTCCGTCGCGGACAAACAACGTGACACGTAATTTTTATATATTAACACATGTGTGTTATAATTAAATTTTTGGCTTTTAGCAATGCAAGCATAAAATGACATGATAAGTAAAATAAATGCTCGGACTGGACTTGAAGCCGGACCTCTGGATTTATATCACACTACATCTAGTAACAATTAACTAACTACTTACTCACTGGCACTATCGAACCCGTAGGTTCATCGCCGCGCGGACATAAGCTCTCCATATATCCCTATCCTGAGCCAATGTTTTCCAATCATCCCCTATATAATCTACTTCCCTCATCATAGTTAATGTTTTTCTCCCACCACTACACTAGTGGCAAAGTTAGGGCGAGTCAGTACATCAGTTGGGATTTTGTGCTATGTTGGCTACACTGTCTGAGCAATGACTAATATATGTTTTACATTGTAAATATGGGGATTTTATGTTCGTTTGACCACTAATTCTCACTTCGTTTCATTTATTCTTTTAGAAAAATTAACATATATATTTCTCTCAGGTTATTCATAATAATTGTGTGTTTTCCTGATTTTTATTTTTATTAAAAGTTATATGTGGCATAATGGTATAGAAGCCCCCTTTATTTCTTTCTCTATGTTTAATATCTCCGTTTCTAGTGAAATAATGATAAACAATTTTTTTACTTTGTGTTAGCACTAAAATACGAGGGGATTCTATGTCAGCAACTTAAATTAAAGTAAAAAAAACACAATTTATTGTCGCATTATATGAATAATTATCTCAGAGAACTATATGTTTTGGCATTAAAAAAAGGTGAAAATGCTGTAAATAAAGTGACAACTTGAGCTCAAAGTAACCTAAAGTCATCATATTTTCAATTTAAACTGTGTATTAATCAATACACAGAACATATTACTAAGTGAACGCTAAACTAACATGGTGAAATAACTCGCCATTTTCTCTCACATCTAACACTAATATGCCCACAATGTGAGTAAATATGTTGGCAATAGCCTCTAGCGGGAGAATATTCACGGTGTTACAGATTACCCGAAATCTTAATATAAAATAATGTTTAACAAGACAAGTCAATGGTTAAGAATCGTATAGGTATTTTTATAAATATCCTCCGAGAAAATGATTAATAATAGTTTATTTTCTTATTTACACAGCTTTTGGGGGAGGATCTAGGTATGAAATGACGTATTTACAGCACGTAATATGGGAAACAATTAATTTGTGTTCCGTCATGTCGGATGACACATCAAACAAATTTAACGTAATTCACGAAGTTTGTTTACAATATTTTTGATTATTTCACAAATATAGCGATCGTTGACTAAATACTGTTACTATTGTTGACGCCTCGGGTTGGCTGCCTTAGGTGGTTGGCGGGATGTGTCGGTGTTGGCTGGCCTGAGTCGTCTCATGGATTGAACGGCGTGGTGAGCGCATCGTTCTTGTGTGTGTGTGTCTCGTATAGGGCGGTCGTGTGTTGTGGTGCGCCTCGGCAAGTGTGAATGCTACGACGTGAGCACGTGGTAACCTTAATGTATATCAGTGAAATATAGTCTTATTTTCATATGTTTAATTCTTTGTATCACAGTAATTCCTAAATATACAGTCCACTCCAGAGAGAAGAACTTTATAGCTACTTACAGGTTTAGAAATAAGTTCCGTGAACAATTAACTTGTATGTGTAGTAAGAATATATTATCCCTGCTACATATTTTTGGTCCTCTGGCCGGATATAACAGTCGCCTTGTGAAAAATCGTGATATTGTGACACAAAAAGTATTATTTACGTGAAGAACTATATCGCACAAAGAACAGTGAAAGCGTTACCACGTGGTGTTCCCGTGATCATATAACAGTCGCCTTGTGAAAAGTCGTAATATTGTGACACAAAAAGTATTACGTACGTGAAGAACTATATTAAACAAAGAACAGTGAAAGCGTTACCACGTGGTGTTGCCGTGATCAACTAGTGGACCGCGACCCCCTTGCAGAACTTCGAGCTTCGAGAAGTCTAGTTCCAGTGCAAGGAAATATCATTTTGATAGTGAATTGTCTTAGAGTGAGCTATCCTTTGATATCAACGGTGCTGTGACCTTCTAGTAGCGTGGTGGCACATTCTAGAGTACCACAGATGTCTGGTCGATTGGAAACCATAGTAGAGGCCTAAAGCTAAGTAACTATTGCATGCTTGTATCTCCTATCTTAGAGTTGATATCCCACCTCATTCCATAAACCTAGACTTGATATTTGAGAACAAATTGAGTAAATTAGTATTGAGTCGAGCTGACATGATATTTCAAATTGCCATATTATTTGTGTGATTTATATATATTTTAATTAATTTATAAAATATTTGCTGTGTTATATTGTTCGGTAATTTGTTATTTATCAAAATGTCATTCGAAAGTGAAACAAAGGCTATCCAAAAGCGAGGCATTCTTAAAAGAAGCCTTACTAATTTGGAAAATTATATTAATAGTGAAGCCATTTCCCTAAACACATTAGTAGCTAGACAAAATAAACTAGGAGATATTTGGGAACAGTTTGAGGCAGTTAAGAATTTCTTAGAGCTTGAAGTAGAGTCAAAGCCAGGTCAGGATCATGCAAGGGATCATGAGGATTTTGAAAATGAATATTATGAGTTGTGTGGCAAGGTTCAGGATTTAATAGAAAGTCTTCAAAAACCCACAGATAGTCATGGTTTTGATGATTCACGTGCATCTAGTAGATCGAGCTGTAGGTTTAAGTTACCGGCTATTCAGATTCCCCATTTCCAAGGAGAATTGACTGAATACCTCTCGTTTAAGAATACTTTTGAGTCCCTTGTAATTAACAATACCAACTTAGATAATGTTCAAAGGCTTCATTGTTTATTATCGTCACTTGAAGGCGAACCTAGGCAATTACTCAGTAATTTAGCGATAACTGAAGGCAATTTTGGTACGGCCTGGAAGTTAATTCAGCAAAGGTACGACAACAGACGCATGATATTGTCTCAGCATGTTAAGTGCTTACTCAGCTTACCTTCTTGTAGTACAAGTACTGCTGCAGAGTATAGGAAGTTACTTAACCAAGTAAAGTGCAATATTAATGCCATAGAGAAACTTCAGAGTGATGTTCTGTTATCAGATCTAATGTTGCAGGAAATTATATCGAGTAAAATGAAAGGTATTCATAGGTCAGAGTGGGAAGCTAAACATGGTGCTACGGATATCCCTAGTCTAGTCGATTTTATGGAATTTTTGGAGAGAAAAGCTCAAACCTTGGAGCTCAGTGAATGTAAAAACATTGTAGTAAATGAGAAACCAGATGTAAAGCCTAAAGTCAAATCTTTCCATATTGCAGATGACAACAAATCAAGATATTGCCATAATTGCAAATCAAATAAACATAATTTACCAGATTGTGAGGAATTCAACCAATTAACAGTAGATGAAAGAGTACATTTAGTTGGTCAGATTAGATTGTGTTATAATTGCTTTTCAAAGGGGCATACAGCGAGATTTTGTAAAGAGAACCTTGTTCCAAATGTCAACGCAAACACAAACACTCTAATACATTTTGAAAGAAAGCCTAATGTTGAGCATCCAGCTATTGTGTCTCCCACTGCTATGAAGATAACCTCCGGGCTAGGCTCAAACGTACTTCTTAGCACTGCCTGTGTTAATGTGAAAGATAAATTAGGGCGTTTAGTTAAGGTTAGAGCGTTACTGGACTCTGCAGCCAGTTATCTTTTATGACTACAAATCTGTTGAGCAAGTTAGGTCTTGCAACACAATCGTGCAAACTTCCTATTGTAGGTATTGGAGACTCAGATGTCTCTCCAGTCAGTCTTACTTGTAAGGTGCAATTGTTGTCCAGAGTGTCTAACTATAGGTTGAACTTGAATTGTGCTGTCGTAGATAATATCACATCTCAATGTCCTGCCACCGAGATTGATCATTCAAACTGGAATATTCCGTCTAACATTGTGTTGAGTGATCCAAACTTAATAAACCTGCTACGATTGAACTTCTTCTCGGCGCAGACGTGTACCATGATATTGTTTGTTCTGAGACTTTGAGAAGGAAGGGATACCCCACGTTGATCAAAACAGAGTTTGGTTACATATTTTCAGGTGCCTTTCCTGAACTTTGTATTAAGAAAAGAGTAGATCCTCGTTCGGTAAACTTTGTGAAACTTGATTCTCTGGATAAAAAACTGGAAAGGTTCTGGCAGCTAGAAGAACTGCAAAACCCTGTTCTTAGTCCAGAAGAGAAAGCGTGTGAACAACATTTCGTTGAAAACGTCCAAAGAGATGAATCTGGTCGTTTTATTGTGAAGTTACCTATACGTCTTGAGGCTCCTTCGGTTGCTGAATCTAAGCATACTGCTATTAAGAGATTTAAGCTCATGGAGAGTAAGCTTGATAAACATTCTCAATTAAAAGAACACGATGTCGGATTTATGAGAGAGTACAGCGATCTAGGACACATGGAGCTTGCACCACCCTTAGAAGGAAACAAGAGTACTTCTACTTACCGCATCATTGCGTAATTAAAGAGCCTAGTACAACGACCAACAATGAATCGCCAACCAGAGTGGACTCAGAATTGAAGACACAAATTCGGGTACTGATGTCTAAGGTACAAGTGCCTGAATTTGAGAAGTACTCTTCATTTCTCAAACTGAAACGAGTATATGGATATGTACTGAGATTCATCCATAATACTCGTAATAGAGACAAATTATATTCCGGTTCCTTGTCTTCAATCGAGTTGAAACAAACGGAACTAATGGTGGTGAATCGCATTCAAGCCGTTGAATACAAGAGGGAAATCCACGAGTTATAACTTCCAAGAAACAAGTAGATTCTTCAAGTACTTGAGATCACTTAACCCATTCCTGGATAAAAATGGACTTCTCAGAGTTGGTGGCCGTCTTGAGAATTCTCAGTTGACATTTGATGAGAAGCATCCAATCATATTACCAGCTAAAAATGTTGTGACTAAACTGTTAGTGAAGCATGAACATGAGATGTTACTTCACTCCGGTGCTCAAGCAGTTCTGTGTTCACTGCGCACCCGTTATTGGATACCTCGTGGTAGAAATACTATTCGTGGGGTAATTAGGTCCTGCCACAAATGTTTCAGAGTTAAACCACCCCGAACTAGTCAGATGATGGGACA
This sequence comes from Diploptera punctata, assembly GCA_030220185.1. Lineage (NCBI taxonomy): Eukaryota > Metazoa > Arthropoda > Insecta > Blattodea > Blaberidae > Diploptera > Diploptera punctata. The sequence continues at coordinate 44,350 of JASPKZ010007746.1, forward strand.
ACTTCCTGAGTATAGAGTAGAGCAAAGTCTTCCCTTTGTTAAGGTAGGTTTGGACTACGGAGGTCCAATTGTAATAAAGGGAGACAACCCAAGATCTAAGGTGAAATTCAAGGCTTACATAGCACTTTTTGTATGTTTAGTAACTAAGACTATCCATTTAGAAGTTGTCAGGAGCCTTACTACTAAGGACTTCATTGCTGCCCTCTATAGATTTGTTGCCCGCAGAGGACGCCCTTGTCTCATATTGAGTGATAATGGTTCAAATTTTGTTGGGGCCAATAACGAGTTATTGAATTTTGTAAAGAAACATGCGAATGCTGTTACCGAGAACATAGCAAATATGAACATTGAATGGAGATTTATTCTCCTTCTAGTCCCCATTTTGGTGGACTTTGGGAGGCAGGAATAAATCGGTGAAATCCCTTATGAAAAAGACTATAGGTACAACTATTCTTAGTTTTGAAGAATTGTGTACTTTGTTGTGTCAGATCGAGTCTGTACTAAATTTAGACCTATCTGCACTCCTAGTGAATCCCATGAAGAAATGTACCTAACTCCAAGTCACTTCCTGGTAGGTAGACTATTAACTAGTACTATTCCTCCTGATATAGCCAACAGTCCCCTGTCCTACGATGCAAGGTGGAAGGTAGTTCAAGCTCTCTACAGGTCTTTCTGGCAACAGTGGTCCAGACAATACTTGCAGTCGCTTCAGCAAAGGAGGAAATGGATGTCTGCCGGAAGATGGTGCCCAGCTGTCGGTGATCTTGTGATCCTTCGGGACGACAATTTACCACCTCTGCTATGGAAAACTGGTGTGATCCAACAGCTTCACCCTTGGATCGACGGTGTGGTCCGAGTGGTCACCATTAGGACTAAAACTGGGTTATTTCGACGAGCCATTGTGAAACTTGTCCCTTTACCCAGTCGTGTTGAGAGATTCACCGATGTGTTAAATCGTGAGATCTCTCAAAGGGGGGAGTATGTTGACGCCTCGGGTTGGCTGCCTTGGGTGGTTGGCGGGATGTGTCGGTGTTGGCTGGCCTGAGTCGTCTCATGGATTGAACTGCGTGGTGAGCGCATCGTTCTTGTGTGTGTGTGTCTCGTATAGGGCGGTCGTGTGTTGTGGTGCGCCTCGGCAAGTGTGAATGCTACGACGTGAGCACGTGGTAACCTTAATGTATATCAAGTGAAATATAGTCTTATTTTCATATGTTTAATTCTTTGTGTCACAGTAATTCCTAAATATACAGTTCACTCCAGAGAGAAGAACTTTATAGCTACTTACAGGTTTAGAAATAAAGTTCCGTGAACAATTAACCTGTATGTGTAGTAAGAATATATTATCCCTGCTACAACTATTTCATACGCCATTAACACAAAATATGGCTAGAAGTTAGCGAAGATTCGATATTTAATGCATTGGTTCATACAGAGCGACCGGTTCGTAAAAGTACTCTTTTGTTTATAAATGCACTCACATTTTGTGATTATGAAACTGATGGTTAATTTTATACAATATTTTACCATTATGCCACTACTTTCCCTACTTCTATCGCTTACACATTTGCCCGATCTTCCTCTTTATAAAATCTCACCACGTTATCTTACGTTGTTTCTGGCATTCTCTTCTGATATTGGTTAAATTCTATCCACTTCTAAGGTTGGGACACCTGGAAGGCAGATTACGTTATTCCGACATGATAGGTGATAAATGACGATAAAATATCACTTTAATTCTTAAAAGTAAATTCAACCTAAAGTCAGTAAATTGGCGTCTACATAAATAATTCCCTAAGAGAAGAAAATCTTGCGATATGAGCGGGATTCGAACCTATATCTCTTAATCTGTTGACAGAATCTCTGACCCCAAAATATCATGAGCCTTGTCTCTTTTTGTGTTCTCAAATGCAATATCGAACATTCTCACTTAACCTCTAGAAATAGCGGTAAGTATTGTAAGAAATAGTGCGGGAATAATTATATAAAATCACAGGATTTAAAAATACAAATAGGAAGAATCGGGCACCGGAGTATGAATATGATACCATCTTATGAACATGTAATTGTACTAGGAGACTTCAATACTAATCTATTAGCCACAAATTCTTACAACACTATACTATTACAGACAATGTTCCAGTCATGCAATATGACAATACTGCCTTCAGAACCAACCCATCATACTAGGTATTCTGACACACTACTAGACTTAATTATAACAAATAATCCTCAAAAAGTTATAACTAGTGGACAGATAGAAGCTCCAGGCATCTCTGCACATGACTTAATATACATTGAATATTCACTCCTTTGCTCTAAACGTAGACCTAGACTTGTAACATAGAGAGACTTGAAACATATAAATTATGCGCAATTAATTGATGACGCTGCAAAACTACCTTGGAACAACATATGGACACTTAGGACTGTAGACGAGAAAGTTGAAAATTTTAATGACATGATTTTACAATTGTATGACAAACACGCACCTATCAAGACTAGACGTATAAACAGACCACCTGCACCCTGGATGTCTGATAACATCCGCTTGCTTATGACAGAGAGAGACGCAGCATTTAGGAAATACAGGAGGAACAAAGAACTGACAGACTTACAGACATTCAAAACATCTGAGGAATAAAGTCAACCAGACTGTAAGGAATGCAAAACTAAGATATGCCCATACTATTATTACACAATCTATGTCCAACTCAGCTGACATGTGGAAAAATTTAAAATCAATAGGCCTTTGTCAAAATAAACTATAGGTAGAAACAGCTGACCTACCACTAGATGAGTTGAATGACCATTTTAACCCGCCTCTCTTCTGACAACACCTCACAACACAAACGACAGACAATAGATGAACTAATGTCATATTCCCAACCTACCCGAGACAAATTCTTTTTTTTCCTATATCTCACCTGATGACGCCAAAAGAGCAGTATTACGTATTAAATCTAAAGCACAAGGAATAGACAATATAACAATAACTCTCCTGCAAAAAATAATAGACATTATTCTCCCAACAATAACCCACATTTTTAATGCCTCTATAATGACTGGGACTTATCCCAGACTCTGGAAAATGGCTCTAGTTCGTCCTACACCGAAATCAAACACTCTCCCACAACACTCGATGATTATAGACCAATTAGTATTCTTCCCTGTTTATCTAAAGCACTGGAACACATAATACACTCACAGTTAACAGACTACCTCACCACACACGACTTACTTGATGAACATCAGTCTGGTTTTAGAACAGGACATCACACAAGTACTGCACTACTTGACATTGTAGAGGACATAAGAGACTCAATGGACAAAAGCAAACTCACCGCAATAGTCCTACTAGACTACAGCAAAGCCTTTGACACAGTAGATATAGACTTAATGCTAGCGAGACTAAAGACACTACATCTGTCGGAAAACTGCCTTGATTGGTTTGCATCTTACTCACTCACTAATCGTCAGCAATCAGTTTCTGTTAATAATCGCATTTGTTCCTGGCGCTTGGTGAGGAAAGGGGTACCTCAAAGCGGCGTCTTCGCTCCTCTTCTCTTCTCGATTTATATTAATGACGTGACCAAGAAACTACAAAACTGCAAGCATCATCTTTACCGCCGACGACCTACAGATTTACACACACTTTAGGCCTGACGAAATTAATGAATGTATTGACAAAGTAAACACTGACCTCAGGCATATATCTTTATGGTCCAGACAATATGGGCTGAAACTAAATGTAAACAAAACGCAAGCAATAATTATCGGACATCCAAGGCTATTACACCTCATAAACAATGGCAATATGCCGGCTGTCATATTAGATAATGAACAAATTCCTTATAACCGACGTCGTTAAAAACTTGGGATTTTACTTAGATTCTAATTTAAAATGGCATGAGCAAGTAAAACAAACATCTAAAAGGATCTTCTCCATAATGCATTCCCTAAAGCGACTTAAACATTTTCTTCCTACAACTCTTAAAAGAATTTTAATCCAAACTTTAGTGATGCCGCATTTTGACTACTGTGACGTTCTACTAACTGACACAAGTGACGGATTGTCGGACAAACTGCAGCGTGTCCATAATATGTGTATCAGATTCATATTTAATGTTCGAAAATACGATCACATTTCTCCATTATTCCACGAATTGTCATGGCTACATCTAAAAGAGAGAAGAAAATTGCACTGTCTAATTCTCCTATTTAAGATCCTACATACCTCGATTCCCAATTATTTATCATCCCGTTTCCAGTATCTATCTTCAAACCATAACTTAAACACACAGATCACAACATAGTCTCTTACTTAATATACCGCAACATATGACATCACATCACTCCATGTCATATACCATCTCCACTTCTCGCAACTGGAATTCCCTACCACAAGAAATAAGGGGCTGCCGGACATTGGCATCTTTCAAAAGAAATCTAAATTTATATTTGCTCTAAAATCGACTTCATTATTATCCAGTGTAAGATATATATATATTAATTGGTGTTTCCCCGTATAATGTATCATATTTATATTATTATTATTATTATTATTATTATTATTATTATTATTATTATTATTATTATTATTATTATTATTTTTACTATTATTATTATTATCGTATCATTATTGTTATTACCCTATAAAATGTTTGTTTGTACATGACATTTACATTGTTACATTTATTGTATCTTTAAGTGTTTATAATTAGTATAGTGTATATCTATATTTGTCGAATATTTATTTGTATTTGTACTGGTTGAGTGGAAGAGAGGGCCTTATGGCCTTAACTCTGCCAGAATAAATAAAGTATTATTATTATTATTATTATTATTATTATTATTGTGGTGGATTTACTGACTTACCAATAACTGCAGCTATGCTAGTGGACGAAAACAGTTGAATTCTTCCTATTTCTCTTTAACTATCTCACATTTATACATAAATGTAATATATTCAAAAATAAATATTTCCAAAATTCATAAATGTCTATACAAGTCACTTCAATTAAATTATACACATTAAAAACTGGTCGACATTAACGCGGATAAACTAAAAAAAATGCCGAGCAGTCACTTCTGTCTCAATTATACTTCAAAGCTTATAACGTGTCGCAACAACAGAGATACCTACAATAATAAAACTCGCGCCACATTTGGCGAAAGAAGGAACTAAGAGCACAATATAAATGTAAAACCTCGGAGAAACCATTATTTATTCATCGAGTTCATTAAAATGAAGCTGATTAGGTGCTTAATTTTACATTATTACGTCACAGTTTTGGAATTATAAGAAATTTTACGTTATTAGGTCACAGTTTTGAAATTATAATAAATTTTACGTCATTAGGTCACAGTTTTGGAATTATAATAAATTTTACGTTATTAGATCACAGTTTTGGAATTATAATAAATTTTACGTTATTAGGTCACAGTTTTGGAATTATAATAGATTTTACGTTATTAGATCACAGTTTTGGAATTATAAGAAATTTTACGTTATTAGGTCACAGTTTCGGAATTATAATAAATTTTACGTTATTAGATCACAGTTTTGGAATTATAATAAATTTTACGTTATTAGGTCACAGTTTTGGAATTATAATAAATTTTACGTTATTAGGTCACAGTTTTGGAATTATAATAAATTTTACGTTATTAGGTCACAGTTTCGGAATTATAATAAATTTTACGTTATTAGATCACAGTTTTGGAATTATAATAAATTTTACGTTATTAGGTCACAGTTTTGGAATTATAATAAATTTTACGTTATTATATCACAGATTTGGAATTATAATAAATTGTAAAATGGAGAATGTTGTTTCAAGGATTAACGTTCGGGAAGTCACGAGTTAAATTCCCTTGCCGATTAATCTGATTGATTTATTTTCTTGGTTTCCCTCAGACATCGAAGCAAATTCTGGATTAGAATTTAAATACCAGGACCTTTTCATAATATTCACCATTTCATGATATCATTAAATATAAATACAAAATACAAAGCATCAGAAAAACTACTTTCTTCTGTATATAGACCTACAAAAATTCTACATAACTGCTGGATCTAAATACAGTTGATATTTAGGAACGAATAAATGACAAGATTCTTGGGCTAGTTGTCAGCGTTTCTTACTGTAGTTCATGAAGTCCCAGGTTCGATTCCCGGTCAGACCATACTATTTTTTCCTTAATTCTTGAGGTTCTCCATGGTCTGGAATTTAGGTTAAGTTTAGGTCAAAGACTCTCCTGGCGCTTCATTATCATTTATCACTCGTCACTCAGCCATCCATTTACCCCAGTGTAAGAATCGGATTATAATTTCGCCCATGCCAGGAGAGAAAGTCTGAAATGTCACAAAAGACAACCTGGTAATGTATCCAATCCATAGCTACGAAAATTAAATCCAGTTTCAAAAAACTATTATTTTTTTCTCATTCCACTATTGCAGTTTAACATGTCACACGCCACCCGGGTCTCACAGTCTCACCTGTCGGGAGAGGGATTTTAACTAAGAAACACACACTTATTTTTGACAACACAAGGATATGGAGGCCTGCACGAATGAGGGATCAGCTCTATGTCAGGGCTTCTTCCGAGACAACACAACATTCAACACACACATTCACACTATAAACATGACTAATAAGATGATCGGGGACCGCTTGGCCCCTAAGTTTCCTCTCATTTGTCTTACGGGTGACGAAAAACTCCATCAAAATAGTAAACAATCATCCAGGAAACTTACACGAGGCATTGTTAAGTAAATGCTATTCGTCTATATTTCTGGCGACATCATAATTTAGCCCCTAACGGAAATGAGTACCAGACGACAAAGACTGCCTTCTGCAAGAGCTGACAATCGAGATGACATTTTATTCAGAAAATATGTGAACTTTAACCTCCACTTTGTGTTTTTAATAAGCATAGCTAGTTCTGCTCATTTAATTAACCGAATGTACAAATAATGAGGATACAAATATTTCCTACTTTTTTATTAAATTATAATATTTTGTACGATTTATATTGTGACGCGTGGTAGTAGGAACTGCGCGGGCCGACGAGAGAAACCTTGCATTGGTGGATTGGATTGGTGAATAGCCAATCGCGAGTCCGAGTCCACCGATATTTGTAGTCTAATGAGCTAGAGAATTTTATGAACAACTATTCCTCCATTCGAGAAACATCGGACGACGAGAGGGTTCCATGTCGAAACATCTCATTCATGGACCTGGAAATTTCCGTCTACTCGCCTATAAATATGTGGCGAGGAAGAACAGCCAGACAGTCTCACACCAGACGGCGAGAAGTTAAATTGTGCGTGCTACTGTGAGGAAGGATTGTGTGTTAGAAATGATCATCTGATAAACTTTATAGAAATAATAGTTGTGAAACAAAATCGTTATTAAAGATTTAGTGATAATTGTAAGAAGTAAATAAAGTGAAAAGAAGAATTTTATATAACAATTGTGTATTTATTTAAGCGAAAATAAGTAAAAGGAAAACCGAGTGCCATCAGTGACATCTTGGTGTTCATAGGTGGGATTACATACCCGCCGATAACGTCGGATAAGTCGGCAAAGCAGAGCACCGCATTATCGGAAGGATTGTCATCTATCGATGAGAAGTAGAACTACATCAAGTAAGTAATTTAAAATAAAAATTGAAAACGTTCAAGAAATGTTTAAAGAATTATTACAACATATGCAAAAGCAAATGAAGATACAAAAGAAGAAATAAAGAAACAAATTGAAGCAATAAAACACAGGGAATACAAAAAACAGATCAAAACACAGATTGAATCATGTAACCAGCAAACTAGAAAGGGAAGCTAATAACACAGATATTAATAGCATTAATGTACAAATGAAAGAAAAGAAATGAAAAGGAAAGAGAATTAGGAACCCCAGATCAATTCGCAAAATGATGAATGTAAAGGAGAATTACTAACCCACAATGAGATACTACATGAAAAAAAATAACAATTTAAAGGAAACTTTAATTTAGCAACACAGGGAAATAAAAACAGACGTTTCTAGTGTTGAACAAAGAGTATATTAACAAGATGACAATTTACTTAAAATTGATGGAGAATTTCGTCGCATGAAAGAACATTGGGAAGAAAAACTTGATCAACGTGCAATAGAAAACGTTCATAGTGGTTCTACGATAATGACTAAAGTTCGACAACCGACTGACGTCCACAAGTCGACATGGAATTAACAGTTCCAAGTTCGACGATTCCACATCATGGGACATATTTAAACGGCAATTTAACACCATCTCAGCACACAATGGTTGGACAACGGAAGAAAGGACGACCCAATTAATCGTCTCCTTACAAGGATCTGCTGCAGAAATTCTAAGAAGTCTTCCAGGAGAATGTCGCGCCGAGGACATATTGGACGTTACGTGCAATCATCACCTCTGTGCAGCCTACCGCGCCCAGCTGAAAGCCTGTGTCCAGCGCGTCGGGGAGTCACTGCACGAATACACCATGGCCATTGAACAACTAGCCCACAAGGCCCTGAGCGGACTCCCAGAAGTGTTCATCGATGTAGAGGCGGCACCCGCTTTCGTCTGCGGTCTGAAGGACCGTCAAATTAAACAACACCTGCTGCTGGCGGAACATCAGGCCATTAACCCATCAGCGTGGATATTTAAACATGGCGTTCCCTTCCCAGATGCAGAAGGACGTGTTAAAACGTCAGGACCTTTAAATATCCAAATGCAGATTGCCATGTGAACTCGCGTGGTACATCTATGATTTCCAAAGCCTATAACTAGGTTGTTTTACGTGTTGGAGAACTAATTTTTCGTCACCGTGTTAAGGAAAGATCCCCCTTCATGTTACGACATAATTCATGACAGGCAAGTGGAGTGAGGTGGCTACTTGTTAGTGAAAGGAAATACTTTTTTTTCAGCCAGACCCTCTTCTGAACATATCGTTTGCCTTATTTTTGCCGAAAAAGAATAAATATCTGTAAAGTGTCTCATTGTGTGGTCTCAAACTTGTCTTTTGAAACAATTATCGTAGTCTTTGTGTAACCATGGCTCGTGCGTGTGCAGGAAACCAAGAGTTGTCAGAAGAGGAAAATTTTAAGTTTGTCAATAAAATTTTAGTTGAAATTGATAAACCATAGTGATTTAGCATCTATATCAGATAGTGAGGATTGTTTCTTTGCAACTGATTACACACAATCTCCTCACGATATAAGTGATAGTGATATCAGCTGTGTTGACGAGGGAGATATTCAGACACTGACACGTGTTTTGAATTGCTACAGGGCTAGGGGGAGTATCCACAGATTTTACATGGCAAAATATGGACACGTTTAATTCAAAACGAGGGACTTTCTGTGACATCAGTGGTCCACAGTTCGATGTTTCTGGGGACATTGTTTCAACATTCGAAGAAATATTCGACCACACGTTGTTGAATATGATTGTTGAAGAAACAAATAAATATGCTCAACAATCAATATCAAAATCGATGGGACCGTTCACTTTCCATTCTAGACTCAGACAATGGAAGGACACAACAATAAGTGAAATGTATGTTGTTCTGGCTATTTTCATGCTAATGGGAATTGTACAGAAACCCACAATAAGATCTTACTATTTTAAAAATCGATTGATTTTTACACACATTTTTTAGTGAGACAATTCCTTTGGAAAGGCTTGAATTGATAATGAAATTTATTCATTTCAATGATAACACAAAACAAGGGGATTTGCAAGGCCCTTCAAAACTATTCAAAATTTTTCCTATCATTGAATATTTAAATAATAAATTCCAATCTCTCTACCTTCCAAATCAAGATATTGTAATTGATGAATCACTATGTTTATGGAAGGGGCATTTATCTTTCAAACAATTCCTTCCACTTAAATCTGCCAAATTTGGTATTAAAACATATGAGTTGTGTGAGTCTAGAACTGGATATGTATGGTCATTCATTGTGTTACACTGGCCGGGGAATGGAACTTGACACTTTGTATGTGAATAAAAATACAAACAAAACAGCTGCAATAGTAATAAAATTGGCGGAGAACCTTCTGGGCCGTGGACACACTATTTGGATGGACAATTTTTTATAATTCCCCTGAACTCGCCAGATTTCTAAAAATCAAAAAAACACTGACTGTGTCGGCACTCTCAGAGACAACAGAAAATTCGTCCCTGCATTAGTAAGGGGGAAAAAATTAAAAAGGGGAGAACATTTTGCCCAACATTCCGGTGACGTTACCGTATTGGCGTGGAAAGATAAGAAACGGGTGACAATGATATCAACATACCACAGCCAAGAAATGCGTCAGACAACAAACAAGAAGAAATCCGTGGAAATGAAGCCAACTGTAGTGTGTGATTATAATATAAATATGGGTGGGGTTGACCTCAAGGATCAAATGCTTCAACCATACTTACTAGAACGAAAAAGAGGTACAAAATGGTACGTAAAATTTTTCAAAAGACTTTTAAATGTAGCGATTCACAATGCATTTATCATCTATAAATCAAAAAAAGAAAATATGAAATTGGACTCCCTTAAATTTAGACTGCTGCTTATACAAGGACTTGTGGAGAAATATGGACCCGCTATCCCACAACCTGTACATGGCCGCCCGTCAAAAGACTGATAGGGCGTCATTTTCCCGAGAGGATTCCTGCAACGGGAAAGAAGGCAAGACCACAGAGACGGTGTGTTGTTTGTGCCAAAAATGGTAAAAGAAAATAATCGATATATTGGTGCAGTGAATGTGAGGCTGGACTGTGTGTGGATGGCTGTTTCAAGACATATCATACACGTCTGGATTTATAGGACGATATGAGACTTTCCGTGAACAAAGGGTATTTATAACCAAGGTAAGACTAGAAATATAATGTAACTAAATATAATTTATTCGTAATTTAATATATATCTAAAATAAGCTCTACATAACAGTGAACTACATGGTCTTTATAGGAAGCCAGATATAATGAGAACAATTAAGTCTCGTAGACTGCGATGGGCAGGACATGTGACACAAATGAAGAATGAAAGCTTCTTGTAGGAAAACCAGAGGGAAAACACCCAATTGGTAGACCAAGAATGAGGTGGGAGACTAACATTAATTATGATTTGAGGGAAGTAGATTATACAGGGGATGATTGGAAAACATTGGCTGAGGATAGGGATGCATGGAGAGCTTATGTCCGTGCGGACATGAACTACGGGTTCGATAGTGCCAGTGAGTTAGTTAGTTATCTAAAATAAGTTACTGGGTGAGTAGATTTTTGAAAATACTAACGCACATGGGGACTGCGTGGACTTTAAAATGACCGCACAGAAGGGAAGAAAACAGGTCACGTTTAAATACGTCAAACCGCGCTGAGGGGTTAATGGAGAACTGAATTCGGCACTGCGTCTAGAGGCGGCAGAGGAGGTCACACGCTACCTCGACAGGGAGGCGTCGCCACGAGTGAGACGACTGACTACAATCGACGCCGAAAAACCGACGCTTACCACCCACCCGAGCGTCGGAGGCACGGAAGACCGACCTGCTGGAATTGTCGACGAATTGATCATATGATTCGGGATTGCAGACGAAGTTCCGCGAACCAAAGATGGCCCGGTCTGAGGAAGGAACCACCGGCGCCGACGTCGTCATCATCTCCACGCTTCATAGTGAATGCGGACGAGAATGACTTACTGCAGATGGATGGATTCATGGACGGCCCTGCCGAGTACTCGTACATACGGGAGCGTCGCTGACCATCGTGTGACCTGAAGTGGCAGAAGGGTTGCCTGAGAGGACGCCGCTACGGACGTTTGAGCTACGCACCGCGTCGGGGGACAATATGCCTGTGTAGAAGGAGGTTCTCCTGGAGTTGGTCCTGGGAGGGTGCGTCGCCGGAGTTACCGAGGACGTCATCTTAAGCCTGGACGCCCTGAGAATATACGACGCTACTGTGGACATCAGACAACGAGTACTCCGCTTTGGAAGTAATGAGGTCCTACTCCATGTCGAGAGCAGCGAGAGGACAAGCAAGTTCGAGATGGAGGCCAGCCTCGTCGCTACTAACGTCGTCGTCCCAGCTATTACAACATGCAGCCCCGGCGTCCGCCCCTCAAACGACATCCAGCTAAAGGAGGGGGCGAGTTGATTGAAGATCATGGAGGGGCTGGAGGTCGTGGGGGACCTCGTCATCGCTTCGTCCATCCTGACTTCAGAGGTGGGCGTGGTCAACCCCGGAGACCACGCATACAGGATGGGCAGAAGGAGATAGCAGCAAGCCCATGAGAGAGCGACCTCCGGAAGGATGACACCCACGTCCTTGTTACAGTCGTCGGATGCCTCGTAAGACTGGTTGTCCGCCTTGCAACCGGCTGGACCAGTGGAAGACTACCGAAACTCCAGCGTCCCAGGGATGGACCGTACAGGGTGGTATGGTCATGGAGAAGAATCAACGGAGTGGTTTGCAAGATTCAGCGCCAGCACGGAAGAGGAACGGTTATGAATCACCCAGATCGACTGGCTCCATAACAAGGGAACTGATCGAGACGATCAGCTCTAAGAAGAGGGCATTGTGACGCGTTCTAGCAGCGTCGTTCAAACTGCGCGGGCCGACGAGAGAAACCTAGCATTGGTGGATTGGATTGGTGAGTAGCCAATCGGGAGTCCGGGTCCACCGATATTTCTAGTCTAATGAGCTAGAGAGTTCTATGAACATCTATTCCCCAATTCGAGAAACATCGGAAGACGAGAGGGTTCCATGTCGAAACATCTCGTTCATGGACCTGGAAATTTCCGTCTACTCGCCTATAAATATGTGGTGAGGATGCAAAGTCCCCCAGTCTTGTGTTGGAGAAGTTAAATTGTGCGTGTAACTGTGAGGAAGGATTGTGTCTGCAACTGTGTTAGAAGTGATTGTCTGAAAAACTTTATAAAAATAATAGTTGTGAAACAAAATCGTTATTAAAGATTTAGTGATAATTGTAAGAAGTAAATAAAGTGAACAGAAGAATTTTATTTATAACAATTGTGTATTTATTTAAGTGAAAATTAGTAAAAGGAAAACCCAGTGTCATCAGTGACAATATTATATTCTTGATTTTGGTTACGCTTTAAAATGGGCAAACATTATATCAATAAATTAATTAAAATTTAACTAACTAACCCACTGGAACTATCGAACACGTAGGTTAATGGCCGCGCGGATATAAGCTTCCTGTTCTTAGCTAATGAATTCTAGTCATATCCTGTATAATCTACTCCCCTCAAATCATGGTTTTCCTACCTCATTTTTGGTCTACCAACTTCCCTCTGCTTTACTACAAGAAGCTTCAATGCACATCTTTCATTGCCTATTCGTTGCACATATCCTGCCCATCACAGTCTACGAGACTTAACTGTTCTTAAATATCTAATTTCCTATAAAGACCACATAGTTCACTCTTATGTAGTCTTCACGGCTGAACTTCACTTTTACTTACGCTTGATTTTTCAGTTTGTTGTTGTAAACTATAGCTCTTCTACTGTATTTAGTAACATTATTTAATATTTTAAACTTTTTCAAACAATTTTTATAACATTATTAGACAATTTTCAACTATTTCTTTAAATACGTAAATCACAATATTATAACACTGTTAGTCAGTATTGTGATGCTAACTGCTATTTTCTCCACAGAGTATATTACTTAGTCTATGATTTTTCAATCGCTGTTTTAGGTTATCGCTGGTTGGATCGGCGTTAGGGAGTGATAAGTAAATGTACACCCATTTTTAATAAACGTTTGATAATTTTAATATCATTAATATATTTTTTAACATAGATTTGGGGATTTATTGCAAAGATTCGTAATTTAAATTTCACAGCGACATGCTGCTGTCTAGCATAAGATATTTGAACATTAGTACGATATCGATAGTAATCGAGGATGATAATCGATATGTTGTTCGATGGTGGGTTATCGCTGGTTCTATAAACTCTGGCGCATGCGCAATCTTCTTCTGTAGGACAGAAAATATTTCACGTAAGTTTAAGTTCAGTTTTCACCTGTCTGTTCATCTCTCTTTATTCCAAACATTTTTCTAACAACTTTACTCTCAAATACTCGTAATCTCCTTTCCTTCCTTAAAATAAGAGTTCATGCTTCACATCCATATAATATAACTGGGAGAATTGCATATATATTTTCAGTTTAAATTTTTTTGAAGGAGTAAGGCAAACAAGAAGCATAGTAGCTTGTATTTTAGAATTGAGCCTATGTTTAATTTGTTTGTGCACCTCATACCTATCTGTAATTATTGTTCTTCTGTATTTGAATGCAGCCACTTCCTCAAAATTTTCCTTATTTGTCATTAGCTGTCCATTTCCATAACACACACATATATATAACATATAGGGGCCTACGTAGTTTTATAGATGTTTACTTCCAGCCCCAATTTTTTAATGTTACTCAGTAGAGTGCCCGTGTTGGCCCTTAGTATCTTCTCGCTATCGCCCAATAATACTACATCATCAACATAAACTGACAGCTTATAAATATCACTGGCTTTTAGATCTTCTTAATTCTCTAAAGTTTTGATGGGATGCTCTATTTTACGTAAGTACATTCTTTTAACATCCAATTCATAACATACAAAACAAAAATAAAACAAGATACCATAGTGATATTAAAATATATATACAGTCAATATGCCCATTTCACCAATAAATGTTTAAAATGGTCAACAAGTTTCTACAGCCAAGCTGTCATTCTCAAGACCAGATATTGACTCAAGCATAGCAGTCAATATCTGGTCTTGAGAATGACAGCTTGGCTGTAGAAACTTGTTGACCATTTTAAACATTTATTGGTGAAATGGGCATATTGACTGTATATATATTTTAATATTGTATCACCAAGAAGATCAATTGTGTATTAAATACCATAGTGATAATTCCACCAAAAGTCATCTGGGATGCAGATTTGTCCAATTAAAATCGCAAATACTAGTAAAAGCAATGAAGGATACAGTTTTCATCAACTGCCGCTAAACAATTGTCCAGGTTCGAAGCAGACATCATGCGCATGCGCCAGCAGATAAAAGTCAATAAAATTTTAATCACGTAATGCTGTCAACATGTTTGTAGAATTTAATATAGGCTAATGTATTTTTGCCTAAAATTACCTAAACGCTAAAGTAACGCAATTTAAGCTCTCTAACCTGCAAAAGAATAAAATAGAATGAGAAAATGCCCAAACATAGGTAGTGTAAATAGACGGCCTAAATTCTGAAATTCTGAAGTATATGCTGGCTGCATTTAAACAAAGAAGTAAAATGGATGGAAAAACAATATGGTTGCTATATCAAACGGTAATAACTGTTAAATATTGTATATGTAAACATATTTAGAAAATGTTTAAAATATTTTCAAGTGATAGTTAATTTTAATCCGTGAAAGTGAAATGAGATCAGAATGTGCAGCAGTTGTAGGAAACTTAAGCCGCGATAAAATTATTATAAGTAATGCCACGAGTGATTTCCAATTTATCCAGAGGATTTGGAAATCAAGGGTGGCATTTGTTAGGCCTACTTAACGAATAAAATTAAGCTGTTTACTCAAAAATCATTATTTAGCTATAGTTATTTTAAAATATTTTTATATTTAATGTAAGCGGCTATGTTTGAAAACAAATTAGAAATCTTTGGTTTAGCTTCTTTTGTTCATCCACTGCAACTAGAGCATAGCATAATATTATTTATTGTCAAATAGGATCGCTATATTGTAAGAATGCAGCCTAGTGGAGATAAAATGAAAAACATCAAACTGTATATTATAACCAACATTATAGGTTATTAATTATTTTTTAGGAAACAACTCCGTAAAATCAGTATCTGAAAACACAATTATTGAACACCCTATTATCAAGAATATTTAGTTCGAAGGAATCTGTTCAATATTTGCTATAATCAACTTACTTGTTCGAGAGTCAGTCACTGCAAAATAATGTTATACCCTGTCCATAATATTAAAAAGGAGGCGCTATCTTTAATATGATGAACAGAAGTAGATAAATATCGAGCTGAAACACGACTGTGATTGGTTGGAAACAAAATTCATTGAAACGTGATTGGTCATTGACTCCCATTTGGGGCACGAGTTAAATAGTCACTAAGATACATTGTTTTATTTTTTATCCAATTCGTAGTTACAAGAACATATTTCCACCTGAATTAAAATATATGTTGTTTGAGAAACTAATTCAATTGTTTTCATTTATTTTGGAAAAAAGCTGGGAAAGTTAATATACAATTTATATTTGTGGGGCGGTTAGATAAATGTTTTGCATAATAAAACTTCATTTACACATACGATAAATAATTTTTTTAAAAGCTACTTAAATTTAACGACGTTATGCATCAACCGGCTATTCTCCATTACGTAAGTTTTGGGAAAAACATTTTTAAAGTTTAAGTTAATTTTCACTATTTATTGTTGTGCCAAACTAACAATACTGGATATTTCAAGTTATTTTCCTTCTTTGACAGTTATGCAACAACCATCTAAAATGGGGAATACCTATTTGGCGCTTAGTTTCATTATGCAAAACTTAGATTAACATTTACGGAGATCTGGTTTCATAGCCGTTTGTTCCAAAACAAAAAATCTCTGATAGGACTGGTAGCGTTTACATTTTTCTTTAATAATACGGCTGTATTAGAGCTAGGAGTGTGCGTCAGTCAGCGCAACAGATGGCATCAAGACGGTTGATGCAAAACGTCATCCAATTAATATTTGTTTAAACATTGTCCTACAAAATTGAAGGTTTGCTAAAAAATCAAGTTCTTTTTAATTGGAATAATGGTTTAAAGTGATGTATGAAGTCTATTAATTTGACTGGATGAAATAACATTGGCACGGCTTGATTCTACACTGCTTCCACTATTATTATTTTTATTATTATTATACTATCCTCGGAAAACTGAAGTTTACAAATATATATTTTGCGCCATAGTGCGTTGTGTCGTACTTACAGCAATGCCGACCATGATTGAAAGTTCAACTTCCTACATTTCGGGGTTGCCAACCTAAATAACTACACTGTAATATTACAAATTACAAACGCACATGTGGGAAGTAAAACCACTGCCCTCTATGTATACTACATACAATTTATATACAAAAAATATCCAAATGGTAGTGTTAATACACATTACATGTAACAAATCACTGCATTTTAAATGAACTGAACTTTATTTGGAACAATATAAAACAGTAAATACGTACCTGCCGCCATTTTATGACTGGACTGGTATCACGACCTCCTGTTGTTTCAACTAATAAACATTGCCCACACTATTGACGTTAGTCAATTATTTATAATTAACTCAAATATTCCCAACAAAGACGTTATTATTTTACTATTATTTATTATTTTGAAAACATCGCGTAAGAAAATATGTACAACGCACGTTTGTGAAGTGTTTTACAGAATCTCGGAAATTGAAAACCTCGATATCGCTCGGTTTTTAAACATTGTCCCCAGTTCTGTGAAAACCACTTCCCAACCTCGCATCGTAATGTACTATTAACTACATTTTGGATATTTATTCATCATCCACTTCAACTCACTCAATGAGGACTTGTTACCCTTGTCTCATAGAATGAGTAAAAAACTGAATAAGGCTTTATAATATTTGGATATTGTTAGGGAAATAAGTAATATCAACAAACAATAATAAAATAATAATACATTTCCTGGCACTATTGAACCCATAGGTTCATGGTCGCGCGGACATAAGTAGTAGTCCTGGTCGCTCCACTGGGAAGCATAGGGCCTTGAAGAAGCTCGCCAACGCACTCTGTTGTTTGCCAATGCCTTAATTTCATTCCAACTCATCCTGCCTGTTCAGCTTCATCCCTGATGGCATTACTCCATGTTGCCCTAGGTCTTCCTCTTCCCCTTTTCAATCCTTGGGAGTTCCGCCATTTTTGTGATGATATCATTCTCTCTCCTTAACCCGTTTTCATTTTCTAAATTTGCTTTCTTTACAAATTTCACTTTGATACTATCTTCTCCAAAGTTCTTTATTTGTTATAATCTCTGGCCACCATATACCGAAGATATCTCTCAGGCAACAATATACAAAGATTTGCAACGTCTTTCCAATATGTTTTTTGCCTTCCCAGTTTCACAGCCGTGTAATAAAATTTATTTCACATTTGATTTATATAATCTTAGTTTAAGTCTTAAAACTTTATACTCAAATACCGATACTTATAATATTTTCTCCTCCCTTAAAATAAGAGTCCACGTATCGCATCCATGAAATATAACTGGGAGAATAACAGTTTTATATATTTTCAGTCTAACTTTTTTTGAGAGGAGTTGGGACGACTTATGTCCCTCAAATATATAATAGCATACATTTCCAGAATTAGGCCTACGTTTAATTAATTTGTGCTTCTCATTCCTATTTGTAATTATTGATCCAAGGCATTTGAATTCAACTACTTTCTCAAAATTTCCCTCATTTGTTATTAACTGTCCATATTGTTTATCATTATATAACTTAATATATTCCTATGTGTACTGTATATTTAATTGAATTGATATTAATAATAATAATAATAATAATAATAATAATGATAATAATAACACTGTAATTAATCCAGAGTGCCTCTATGGAGCAGAAATATTAATTTTGAACAGAAAAAAGATATCGAAAATATAGTAAAAAAAGAATGCAAAATTATAAGACAAATTTTAGTTCCACAAGTCATAGGTGAATCATTTAGACTAAGAAGTAAAAATGAAATAAAGCCATATTAAACGAATGAACTCAAATAGGCTTACAAAACAGATAATGGAATTCTACGAGAACAGAAGTAAAGCTCCAGTGGATACTATGAAGTGGATTGATGAAGTCAAAAAGGACTTGAAATGGGCAGGAATTACTAAAGAAGATATCCCAAACAGAGATATATTTAGAACTAAGGTGAATAAGTGGCAAGTTGACCAAGAGGACAAACCGAAGGAAAAAACTGGAACAACTTGGACAGATGATAGAAAACAAGCTCATAGCAAACGAATGAAAGAAATTTGGGCTCAAAGAAAACGCCTCTAAGTACTTTGCATAGTCCTACATGGATTCATTCGCAATCAAAATAATAATAATAATAATAATAATAATGGTAATAATAATAATAATAATAAAAATAATGGTCCCTCAGGGGTCCTCATGTAGGGGATATGTGGATGGCGACCACAAGGTGCCCAAGCTGAGCAAAACATTTCTTCCACTTACTTGTGTTTTGCACTCTTTTAACTTTACTATCTAACCTCTCTTGGTTAACTCTTGTTTTTTCGACCCCGTCGCTATTAGAGTATCCGAGGGCTAGGGAGTCTTTCCTTTATTCCATTTCTTCTTTCCTTTATTTTCTTTTCTTCTCCAGAAAAGCCTGACCAGAGGTTATAAGATGGCAGGCCCATCACTGGTCTTGCCTTCCTTCGGCCAGCAACCAATCGAAGGGACTATTATTATGCTTTCAAGTCTTATACGAGAATTTTCCGGAAGAAGCTGGAGGGAAAATTTTCTATAGGATCGTAACAGGCCTTGGCCTAATACTTGGAAGGAAGAAGAAGAAGAAGAAAATAATGGTAATAATAATAATAATGGTAATAATGGTAATAATAATAATAATAATAATAATGGTAATAATAATAATAATAATGGTAATAATAATAATAATAATGGTAATAATAATAATAATAATAATAATGGTAATAATAATAATAATAATAATAATAATAATAATAATAATAATAATAATAATAATAATGAAAATAACTGTATTACCATTTCTTAACACTTCCTCAGACCCGACTCTTGAAATGTAATTATTTACTTCATAAAGAGAGTATATTATTTTTATGAAACAAGCTCTAACATTCTAAGTAATTTCTGATTTGTATCAAGAGGAACACAACGCCCAACATAACTAATAATTTGATAACATATTTTTTGTTTTAACATTTTATACGAGCTCTTAATGTTAATTTATACTTCATTAATACTATCGATTGTTTGAAGAAATAATTAAAACAGAATCCTTACGGGACATGAGAGTGAATACTGCAGTTATTTATTCAGAGACGCGCGACCCGGTTTCAGCAAGTTCTGTACACAAGGGAAATGTGTCATAAGAAATACTGCCCTTCTTAAAATATTCAATGCAGATAAATTAATGTTGCAGTTTTACTGTTCCCAGAGATTCGTCAATTTTTCACACACATGTCTACATATTATTAACCATATAGTGTTTTTTTTTTCACAAATGTCAGCAATTTGTCTTTACGACAATTTTGGTATTCTCTGCTGGCTGCTAGAACTGTTGCCCGCTTACAATTCGTCTCGAAACGAGTGTCTGTTATGGCCGATTATTTCCATTCCTAACAAAATCTCGATTATATTTTATAATCTACAATATTTTGTGTGCACCTTGAAAAGGCGTTCTTTAGTTCTACAGGTCGGTCCTGATTGGCTAATGATTATCATAGTCGTTTCAGGTTTCGAGTTTCGCACTTGCAATTCTGGCTTAGGTGAATAGTTTTTAGGAATACAACATTCCTAAATACATCATTGCCAAAAGGAAGACTGCCGAATGATATTTTAAATTGGAAGCCGCAGGGAACAAGACCAAGAGGAAGACCCAAAAGTCGATGGGATGATGACGTAATTGAAGATATGAGAGTGATGGGGATTTTTTATTTGAAATCTACTGCACAAGATAGGAAGAAATGGCGTAAACTAGTTGAGAAGGCCAAGACATTCCACTGGAAGTCGGAGAGCCTGACGAAGAAGAAGAAGAAGAAGAAATGCATCATTTGAAAGAGACATGAGCCATTGATACCGTATCATAGACTTACAGCTTGTAACAGATCCCAAAACCTCGAAAAATAAAAAAATAGAGAGACAACTGTGTAAGATTCGTCAGTCTATTGACGCCTGGATTTGAATTGGACGCTAATTATCCGAGTTGTAACCTATTTTGTTTGAGTTTACTGTTTTCAATATAGAGATCTTAGCTTTCTCTTACTTTCTCGACTTCAATAAAAAACTGCATTACCAAAATCATCTATGGCTCGTCTGTGGAGATTTCAACATTTATTAGACTTTTACTTGGTCCTGGAAGCTGGTTTAACAAAATACCCTTGTTTGTTATGTGAATGGGACAGCAGAGCTAGGTCAGACCACTGGGAAAGGGATCAGTGGCCACGTAGGACTAATTTAATACCGGGCGAAAAAAATATAAGACGTGAATCTCTGATTGATCCCTCAAAAGTATTGTTGCGACCACTCGATGTAAAATTAGGTTTAGTGAACGATTTTTTAAAAACTCTAGATAAGAACAGCGAGTGTTTTAAATACCTTTACGCTACATTCCCTTCATTATCTAATGAAAATATTAAAACTGGTGCAATCGTTGGGCCACAAACTCGAAAACTGGTGATGGACAGTCAGTTCGAGATGTGAGGTCGAGAAGTGAAGTATGCCTGGAATGCTTTCAGAATTTTTTTTAATCTCCTTGGAAATAAAAAAGACCCAAATTATGTTAACATAATTAAAGTGATGCTACAAAATGACAAACACATTGGTTGTAACGTGAGTGTCAAAGTTCACTTCCTTCATTCTTATCAAAATTAATGTCCCTGATAATTTAGGAGATTTTAATGAGAAACAGGGTGAAATATTTCACAAGAGTATAAAAAATATGGGCAGGATTTCATCCAGGGTGAAAGTGAAGTTTAATTCAACAGGATGGGTGACTATAGCTGGATGCAAAAAACTGTCTGCTCTGAACAACATGCGAGAAGATCAAAGAGGAGAAAATTTGAAAGGCACTATTGAGGTAAGGTGAGGAAATGTGCTTATAATTATTATTTATTATTACAAGACACTATTTTAGATTATATTCAAACGCAGTAATTAAGATTGTACCGACAATGTCCAGCGAGAAGGAAGAGGATCGACTACCAAAATCTGTTTGAAATGGAAACCTGAGAGAAGACGAGGCAGAGGAAGACCTAAAAACTCCTGGAGTCATGGAATATGTTTTTACTCGTATATGAAGGCAGAAGTATATAAACCAGGAGATTGGATGTACCGACCAAATTGGCTATTAGGAATCGAACGATGTCAAAGACATTGATCAACCGATTAGCTTTCTAGCTATTATCATGTAATGTTTATTAGGGACAAATAAATTCCGGCCTAGTTTTTCATCACAAAATTAGGTGTTGAATGTAATTTTTATTACGTTTCACAAAGGTATAATTCCCTTTTTAGATATTCATGAAAATGTTGAAAAACCTGACGTGATGGGTGAAAATGGATACTCATTTTAAAATTTAAGAAACGAAAGTTCCGTTTTAGATTCCACCGATTAGTAAAATATAAAGTAAGTTGTTTATGCATAACGGGTGTTATTCATGGTTGTTTTTTCTGGCAATATTAAGATGAATTGATGGTTTACCGCCACAATTGACTGTTTTACATTCAGAACACAGGTTAAGTTAGGATGGGTTATGTTAGGTTTCGGTTATGTTTGATGATGTTATGGTATTTAAGGGGTCTGTTTAGGTTAGGTATTAGATAAGGTTAGGTTGGGTTCGGTTCGCTTAAGTAACGTTTGTTATTTTTTTTTGTTGGAGTGGTCACGCCACCCTAGATTGGGTTAGTAGGTCGGTTCTGTTAGGTAACGTTAAGATTGGTTAGGTTAGGTCAGGTCAGGTGAGGTTTTGTCAGGTCAGGCCAAGTCCTGTGCATGTCAGGTTAGGTTAGATTAGATTTAGTTTCCGTATATGTTAGGTTTGATTCGGTTCGGTGGGTAATTATTTTATAGCTTACAGCTAGGTTAAGTTTGGCTGGTCATCGCCCACCTTAGCTTGGGTTGGTGAGGTTCGGGTTTAGGTTTGGATTAGGATTTGTGTTGGCTTGTTACTGTTTGATTGTGGTTTGCACGCACCCTTGTTTGATTCGGACAGTTTAGCTTAGGTTAGATGAGGTTAGTTTATGTTAGGTTTAGTTTGGGTAAGTTAGGTTATGGTTCTGTTAGTTACGATTAGGTTCGTCTTTCGGTGAATTTAGTTAAGTGTAGGTTATGTTGGTTCAGTGTCGGTTTGATTGCGGGTGTTAATTTTAGTTTAGGTTTGGTTTAGGTTAAAGTATTGGTTTCGGTTAGGTTCAATCTTGGTTATGTTAGGATCGTGTAGATTAGTTTAGCTGAGGTGTAGGTTCGGTTCGGTAGATTAAGTTAGGAGGTTAGGAGGTTCGGTAAGGTTAGGTTATGTTTCGGTTGTGGTTAGGGTGGGCACTCCACCCTTGCTTGTTTCAGATCTTTTCACATATTAAAGACACAAATGTAGCTACTATATTATTTATATACCACACTAGGATGACAAAATCAAGTATGCTTATTCGGATCACCAGAACCGTATACCAGAAACAAAAGCTCGATACAATGTAGCTACCCTCGCTGGATCTTGGTTTTCAGTATTCAAGGTCCTAAAGCCATAAGACAACATAAAACACACATAAAAAACACATGTGCCCACTTAAATTAAGTTACAGAGAGGAACCGTATAATGAATAAGAATCAATAGTTACAAATATGGATGAGATACACAAGGAAATAAAACATAGGCTCAATTCTGCAAAGGCATGTTATTATGGATTGTAGAGAATATTATCGTCCCAACTTCTCTCAAAAATCGTTAGACTGAAAATATATTGAACTGTTGTCCTCTCAGTTAATTATATGGATGTGAAACATGGACTCTTACTTTAAGAGTAGAGAAAAGATTACGAGTATTTGAGAGTAATGCTCTTAGGAATACTTTTGGACCAAATGGAGGCAAACAGGCGAATGGAGAAGACTTCAAAACACTGAGCTACATTATTGTTATAGGGAACTAGATATAATAAGAACAGTTAAGTCTGGTAGACTGCGATGGGCAGGACATGTGGCACGAACTGGAAATGAAAGAGGAAAATTGAAACTTTCAAAAAACAAGGTAGGTATACAAGGATGAGGTAGGAAAATAACATTAACCATCAATTAAGAGAAGTATATTGCACAGGGGATGATTGGAAAACATTAGCTCAGAATTTATGATTTTGATAGTGTCATTGAGTTAGTTAATTCATAAGAAATATTTGAACCCAATACAATTCCATGACGATGTTGGTGGGGGTATCTGTGTTTTTTCGAGTCCCCAGAAACCAAACTAGCAATTTTACAGTTACATAGTTATTGTTAGATCGCCCTTGCTAGGAAAATCTTGGCGAGAAACCGCACAAAGGAGGTGTTCAGAAGAAAATGTCAAATAGCATCAATGTCGAAAGGAAATTTTGAAATTTCAGCGTTAGAAATGGTGGAAGAGAGATCAGCGGGTGGGAAGAACACTTTAGCCGTAAAAAAGGCGACTCTCACACGGGAGAAAAGTTTAAACAAACCAATACGTCCAAATGGTGTTATGTCATAATTAATAATCAACGACACTATTAAAACCTAAACTAATTCGTGTCGCAGTTATTAACTAGGGAAGAAAGCACCAACAACTTTACCCAGCTTGATATTATCTTACGTGCCATAAATCCAGATACGTGTCACTGGTTTCTAGTCATTTTCGAAGGAACATATATACTTACGATTTTTACGTCCTAAAAAATCCACAAACGCCGGCAGGGTTTATTACCGTGAACTTAAAACCAGAAAGAGAGCATGAAAAGCTCATGTCTAGTAAGATCGATTGCAGCGCCTGAGAAGAATGAAAATTAAAAAAAGCTGTAATCGTATGCATATTACATCTCCAAGTGATATTATCCGAAATTGTAACATAATAATCACTTTTTAAAAATAAAACCGTGCTAAGAATATTTAAACATGTGGAATCTTGTTTAATTTGATATCCAAAACGATTTGAGAACTTTTTCCCTACGTGCAATAAGTGATTTTATAAAAAACAGATAAATTTCACAATTGTAAAAATAACTATGCGAGATTGTGAAGTGGATTTACAGAAGTGAGGAAATGATTGAAAAGCGAGCTATAGCAAGGATTTAATTTCCGAGATTCTGTAACACATTTAAAATGTGAGTTGTACTTTCTTTTTTTTTTTTTGCTCGATGGTGTATTCAAAATTACAGATAATAGTAAAATAATAGCATCTCTGTTGGAAATATTTGCGTTCATTATAAACAACTGACAAGTTAGCAGTCTGACCGTATATACAGTAAATGCTGAAAATAATCCAGTTAAGACTACAGCAGGCAGTGACACCAATCAGGGATAAAATGGCGGAAATAATGAATTTATTGATTAATATCGTTTGAAATAAAGCTCAGTTCATTTAAAATGAGTGATTTTTTTTCGTATAATGTATAATCACACTACCTTTTGGATATATTTTTGTATATACATTGTACGAAGTAATCTATAAAAATGGCAGTGGTTTTAATTCCGACCCTGGGTCGGTAATTTGTGATATTACAATACAGTTATTTAGGTATTTATAGGATGGCAACACCGAAATTTAAGAAACTGAACATTTAATCATGGTCGCCATTCTTGTAAGTACGACAGAACGCATTATCGTGCAATAAATGACTAATTGTGGACTTTGTTGCTAATGTTGACGTAATAACTGTATCGTAACGTAGCAACGTCACTAAATGTGAAAATACAAAACAATTTTACAAATTAATTTTAAAATATATTAATATTTGAAAGATTGAATTCGGATGTGTTTATTCTACCAATATATACCGTGGATATTTATTTATAGGCCTTCCTCTATCAGGTAAATGTTCAGAACCATAGTTATCATCTTTAAATGAAGGGAACAAGGAAATATCCAGGAAAGTCACTTTTCGGCCAGTAAAAAAAATGCCTTTTAAGTGAGGCGATTAGAAACAAAGGGATTAAGTGGTTTTTTTCTCTTCAAAAAAAGGGAGTGTGTGTAAGCATTAATGTATTTTTCCAATCATCTGGGGGAAACACGCATCACGCGAAGTTATCATTTTGAATTACCTATTATTTTCTTATACAACTTCAACTTTAAAACTGTTTTCACAATACTGCAAAACTTGTGCTTTTGCTCTTAAGCTCCTCCATTATACAACGTGCATACCTTTTTTTAAAATGTGTCAAATTTGGAAGGCAAATTAACCCATGATTAAACAGATTCTTCTAATCTTTCCGACTCCTAAAATATAGCACTTTCCATTGAGAATGTAATACTATATTTCGACAATAAAGTGACTAACCTGGTACTACTCCTGTCCCTCAAAGGTGTATTAATATATCACGTGACACACTACATATGCATTTGAAAGCTAACTTATTGAAAATCAAAACAAATGTAATGCAAAATTGCAATAATATCTGTTTTTCATTCTTATGGATAACATTTTCCTTCATTCTGTTTTTAAAATAGCATCATCTTTAAAATAAACAGAACTTCATGCCGCGAGAGGCTTGCAAGACAATTGATTGATATATTGGCTGATTTCTTGTGTCATTTTATAGAGGTAGGCAAAAGTGTGTAAAGTGATCCCACTACAGGACACAGACGATAATGTAAACATTCTTAGCATATTCACTGCAGTGCCCTAAACTAGCTCGTAAGACTATCACATATAATAATAATAATAAATTGGTAAGAGGCACTCGAAAGAGCATTAAGTTATAAGTTTATGATTTGTCTTTTATGAGTTCGTTCAGTGATCCTGTCCATATTCTGCATTGTTTGTAATGGTATCGCTCACACTTTTGGTCGCATATCTTGCATTCACACGAATCACTCGGTTGGTGGAATTTTGCATTTTTGCACATTTTGTGATGATATCCGTGTGTTGCTAGACCTATGATTCTGTGCCTTTGTGGTTGGTTACTTCCAGCCCACTCTCTGTTTACCATGGCATCTGAGGCGTAGAAATCTTCGTCGATCTCTTTCTCTCTCTGTTTCTTTTTTTCGATGACTTTCTTATATGGCTCCGTTGCTGGCAGTAGTATCCTTTGCCTCAGGTCCTCTAGGAAGAAGGTTACTATCACATATAGAGATCTAAAACATATAAACAATGCAGCTCTACTTGAAGACGCTATAAAATTACCCTGGCATACTATATGGACGTTGCATTCTGTTGACGAAAAAGTTGAGGCATTAAATAACCTTATATTAGAACTATATGACAGACACGCTCCACTGAAAACTAAACTAGTGAAACGACACCCTGCTCCCTGGATGTCTGCTAACATTCGTGACTTGATGACTGAAAGAGACGCAGCATATCGGAAATATAGAGTCGACAAAACTGATATAAATCTTAATCACTATAAACGGTAACGTAACAAGACTACACAAACTATCAGAAACGCCAAACTTAGACATCTATACAGCCTTACTGAACCTAATAACAATAACCCAGATATCTGGAAAAATCTGAATAAAATGGGTGTAGGAAGGAAAGACACACAGGTAGAAAAACTACCTGTTTCTCTGAACACACTTAATAACCATTTTACAAGCACATTCTTTACTCCTAAAGACAAAACACACACAATAAGTGAACTACTATTGACAAATCCACCAGACAGAGAACATTTCCATTTTTCATATCTTACAGAAAATGGCATAAAGAAAGCTCTCAAACGAATAAAAACAAAAGCAGAAGGTACTGACCGTATAAATATCACTCTACTTAACAAAATAATCGACGTTATACTACCTACCATAACTCATGTTTTCAACTCCTCACTACAAACCTCTATATATCCCACATTATGGAAGCAAGCAATTGTACGCCCACTCCCAAAAGTAAAAACTCCCTTAACTCCTAACGATTTTCGACCCATTAGTATTTTACCTACCCTTTCAAAAGCTTTGGAACGATTAGTCCACAAACAACTGACTGACTACCTAACTGAACACGACCTTTTAGATCAATACCAATCAGGCTTTAGGACAGGACACAATACAAATACTGCTCTACTAAATATATGTGAAGACATACGCGAAGCATCTGATAATCGAAAACTTACTATTCTTACACTACTTGACTTTAGTAAAGCATTTGACACGGTAGACTTGGACTTATTGTTGCTTAAACTAAAAAACCTCTCAATTTCTGACAGTGTCACGCAATGGTTCAACTCCTACCTTCGTGAGCGCCAGCAATATGTTGTAGGAAATTCTACATTACGCTCTTCTTGGACCTACCGTAAAGCTGGAGTTCCACAGGGCTCGGTGCTCGGCCCATTGCTTTTTTCAATCTATATAAACGACATATCTGACTCCCTAAAACATTGCAAACATCATTTATTTGCGGACGACATGCAGATCTACCTTCACTCAGACAAATATTCTTTAAATGACGCGGTAACCAAAATTAATGAGGACCTTGACTCGCTAACGGCGTGGACAGAGAAATATGGACTTCAATTAAATCCTAGAAAGACACAAGCAATCATTATGGGCCATCAGAGACTATTATCCTCAATTAACACAAATGCAGTATTACATGTGTCACTTAATGGGGTTCAGATCCCTTATAGTGAGACAGTAAAAAATCTAGGAGTATTTATGGATAAACATTTAATTTGGAATAAACAAATAAATAACATTTGCAAAACTATCTTCTCAATAATACACTCATTAAATCGTATAAGAAATTTTTTACCGTTTTCTCTAAGAAAAATGTTAGTAGAAACACTTGCAATGCCCCATTTTGATTATTATGATACTCTTTTTACTGACCTAAATACTGTTCTTACCCAAAGACTTCAACGTGTTCACAATTCTTGCATACGTTTTATTTGTGGTATACGTAGATTTTATCACGTTACACCATCCCTGGAACAATTTTCATGGCTTCGTCTTCAAGATCGTAGAACCATCCATTCCCTATGCCTTCTCTATAACATATTACACACATCTTTACCTTATTATTTATCACACCGCTTCACTAAACTCTCTGATACACATAACTTAGATACCCGATCCCTTGAGCACAGTGTCCTTTATATCCCTCCTCATCATACTACCTATTATTCGAAATCTTTTACAGTTTCTCTTGCTAGAACATGGAATTCACTTCCACCCTATGTCAGAGACTGCCAAACTTTACCATCTTTCAGAAATAAATTGAAAATAAAATCACTAACAGAAACAACTCACTAATACTACTTTTTAAGAATTAATAATGCGTTTTTGCATTATTTAATAAAAATAGACTTAGGATTTGTTAATATATTTACCTAATGCCTTGTATAAAAAGCGTAGATTAATTCATTGTAGTTTATTACTTTCTTTGTATTTTTTTTCTCTTCTTTTTATGCATAGTAGATTCGAGCTGTTATTCCTTTTTTTTATTCATTGTATCATTAATTTAATTTTAATTGTCTTTAGTTTCATTCTATTATTAGACATTAATTTCATTATTATTCAATATGACAGATAATTAATTGTTCAATGACTATTATTGTAACTTTTTTTTGTATTCATATGTAACATGTTTGTCCTGTTTAATATGACTATTATTGTAATTTTTTTGTATTCATGTGTAACATATGTTTGTCCTGTTTTATATGACTATTATTGTATTTTTTTTTGTATTCATATGTAACATATGCTTGTTCTGGTGAGTGGAAGAGAAGGCCACATGGCCTTAACTCCACCAGGCTAAATAAATATATTCTATTCTAAACAGTATATGGTTGGTATGTGGTCAGGATGTCTCCTAATTCTTATAGTCGCTATTTATTAGAGCTGCCCAAATTCATCGCGATCCTGGTTGGACACCGATCTTCTTACTTAATAACTCACTAGCTCGATCGAACCCGTAGATTTATGGTCTCTCCATATATATCTTACTGAGCTAATATCTTCCATTCATTCACCGTATAATCTACTTCCATCAAACCATGCATGTTATTCTTCCACCCCATTCTCGGTCTACGAAATGGGCGTTTCCCAAAGGACAGCGATCTCCTACTGACCAATATTCCTTGAGAAAATTCTTTCTCCAGAGATACTTGAAGATTCGTCGACCGGTGACAAGACATGATACATTAGGTCGTTGGATTTTTCGATTCTTATATTAATTATTATATGAAAATCTCAGCATTAATGACTTCCTTACGTCTATTGCTTGCTTTGTTCATTAACTCCGGGTTATGTACACATTTAGAATATCGCACTTATTGATTTTTTCTCCTTTAATACTTCTCTATCTTTTGCAAGTTAATACATGACACTCAGACTACAATATTATACACTACATAAGTTAGTTATTTCGGTAGATCAAAATAATGTTCAGCTGTAGTTTAATGTAAAAGTTAACAAAACAAATTTCATAAAACATCACGAAACCTCTTGAAAGAAGTGAGTATGTAAAGGCATCAAGTTATCTGGTGAAAGCACTCATCACCCCAAGTCCTATATATTTGTTTAAGTGTAAAGCTATCACATTACAGAGAGCTATTGAAAAAGTAGTAGATTACGGCTAACGCCTCTTTAGACAATTGGAGACTATTTATTTCCCGAGTTTTCAGTACAGCGTGATGGAATTTTTAGTCAAGAAAATATATCTTGTACTTATTGATTTTAGAGACTGAGTATAACCCAGTGACATGATCCTACGATAATGGTTGGTCATGTGGTAAAAATCCTGACCTCATCTGGAATCGAACTCGCGACCTCCCGGGTTATAGTATATTGCTTAGCAAATTATGCACCGATTTCGGACTATTTTTTCAGAATATATTAATGAATTGTTCCTATTCCAGTTGGTTTTGATGGTCTTATTTAAAACACTAATCCATCCTCTTTTTTATTTATTTTACCCTAAACGATTTTGTGCACCACAATTTGACCACATTTTTTTTATACTGGGCGGATGAAAATAAATGTGAATGAGAAATAAACATTAAATAGGTACAAGATGATTTGCCCAGCTGAGTGTTTAGTTATGACTCCGGTACATCATTAAGACAGCAAAGAACAACACAATGTAACAAACGCATATCATACCCAATGTTAAGTTAGAAAGAGGAAATGTTTAATTAAAAACAATCCTAAAAAATATCTACGGCCATCAGGGATTCCATGACCTTGGCGGTAGTGGGAGTGTTTCGAGCTAAATCAGAAGTACCATGGCAGGGCTACCTTTACTGGACAAATCTTGAGCGAGAAACAAAATAATTAATTAATCTCGAAGAACATGTCAAACTGCATCCATACCGGAAGACAAAAATTGACTTTCCAACGCAAGATTACAGAAGAGAGATTAATGGGCAGGAGGAAAATGTTAGCCGTAGAGAATATAATATTCTAACAAATATTACCTTAGATAAATCCTAGTCTTCCAAGTTGCAGTTTGGATGTTAGACCCCACTACAAAAAGATTCCAACATAAGAAGCCAGATTACGTATAGATCGGGTAAAACTTAGTTTAGAAGGTTAAAATGTTCATTAAGTGTTACGATATTATTTCTATTTAACGACGCTCTTTACCATCAAGATCAAAGAGCACAATTCAAATCTGAGCGAAAAAGAATCAACATATTTTGCTCCGAGTTATATTTCTTTAAACGTGAGGTTCTTTTACGTTCCGTAAATATATTCACGGTACCGAAGTATTTGGTAACTCTTCGACGGAACCAGTACTCCGTCATTTCATGTCCTGTAAATCCACAGATCCCGGCGAGTTTGAACTCGTGACCCAGGAAGCCAGATGGACGCATGGTAACCAATGGTCCTTCAAGATTGTCTACGAGTTCAAGAAGAAGAAGTACAAGAAAAAGAAGAAGGAAACAAAAGACAAAGATAATATATTTGATATGTTTGTTCTATTTGCATGAAAATTACATACTAACTGACTACCTCACTGGCATTACCGGACCCGTAGTTTCATGGTCGCACGGACACAAGCTCTCCATATATTCCTATTCCGAGCTAATATTTTCCAATCATTCCCTGTATAATCTACTTCCCTCAAATCATGGTTAATGTTATTCTCCCACCTCATTCCTAGTCTACCAACTGTGCGTTTTCCCTCTGGTTTTCCTGTAAAGAATTTTCCACACATATCTCTCATTCCCCATTCTTGACACTTGCCCTGCTCATCGCTGTCTTCGAGACTTAACTGTTCTTATTATATCTGGCTTCCTATAAAGATCATGTAGTTCACTGGTATGAAGTCATCTCCATTCACCTGTCTGTTCATCTCTCTTTGGTCCAAAAAAAAAAACTGCTAAGAACTTTCACCCAATGTCAAATTAACAACATTTTAGCTTAGTGTCACATTTTTTATGAAGATAAAGCTGTGATTTGAGAATTTGTAAACAAGGGATTCCACGAGAAAACAAAATGTAATTTGTTGTTTTATTTTTCAATATGGGATTTTTACGCTACGTATAGTTAATATATATTTGTTTTCCATTAGCGTGGTTGTAGATACTTTTAGGTACACACGCCACCAGTCGCACCAGTTGTCCGGGGAGGGATTTTAACACATACTTTTTTAACCACACAGGACATGGTGGGCCTCCACGAACGAGTGATCAGCTCAATGTGAGGGCCTCCTCCAAGACAACACAACATTAAGACGAAACACTCCATTTATACACACATTCATACTAAACATGGCGAATAT
Source organism: Diploptera punctata (assembly GCA_030220185.1). Classification (NCBI taxonomy): domain Eukaryota; kingdom Metazoa; phylum Arthropoda; class Insecta; order Blattodea; family Blaberidae; genus Diploptera; species Diploptera punctata. The sequence goes on from JASPKZ010007746.1 coordinate 77,052, forward strand.
GATAATTGCCAGATGATGTTCGGGGACCATTTTGGCCCTAACAATTTACAAAGAAGATAACTTCCATGAAACACTTGTTGTATAACAAAATATATGCAATAACTTACACGAGTACGTTACGTAGCCACGCCACTAAATGTGAGACTGAAAAATATTTTAAAATAATAATATCTTACTGTTTCACAAATTTAATTAAAAACTGTTTTTTATACGTCTACACTGCTAAAAATATTAGATAAATAAAAACTATCGCTTTTTTTTTCATCGGGTAAATATAAATACCATCGTTATGATCGTTTGGATGACTCATTCAATAACGTACAAAAGTAACTCCAAACTCACAAATATTCTACTTTATCTTATTTCAGATAACATGTTGTGATTATTGCTTTTAAATTAAGTCATTCCTTTGCTTTAAAAGAAATTAAGCCCATGGAGTGATAAGTGTGCACGGCACTTGGTATAACAGAGAGGTAGACGTTATAGCTGTGTGTGATAAGTGGGCAACCGTCGGATTCCCAAAATGTTATACACGGTACATACTGCAACTGAAATTCCTCACAATTCTAGGTGGACATCTTTCCACTATAGCCGACATTCAGTGAGTAAATTTATTCCAAACATGGACTTGAACCAAGGCATGTTCGGTAGCTCTGCGACAAGGCGTAATGTCTCAGACGCTATATTTTAGACTTTCAACATAATCATTATGTGAACATTTCCGAACCAACAAATCTCTTCTATGGATTGATTATTTGTATTTATAAAGTCTAGGTTATAGGGATATTGTTTGAAATATCCATTTTATCACTATTTTTCACAATTCTCTACTTTTTTTAAATTTATTGCACGGGGTTTATTTGTTCTCATCAGGCTCCAGAATTATACATTTTTAACTTGGCGTAGCCATAGCCTCTCCTTTGTAAGCAGTTACTGGCCCAAGTTAATTTTTAGTTATCGTATTTGTTCATAGATGTCATGGATGGCTTGCGGTCAACACACCGACCCAATGAGACATCTAACAGACAACATAGGCATTACTAGGATGTTGAGGTGAGCAAATTATGATTAGAGGCCTCTTTATTCAGGCGTAAGTATATTTTACGAGCCTGAAAATTGTTCGGACTCGGGACTCGCAGATTAAGTCCCTTCCGGAGGAATTACTCCTTGGATTTTCCGTGTTAATTGAAATTATAACAAATGTTATTCTCAAATTAGAAATATTCTGTTTTATACAATTTCACAACACATTATGTTATTAAACTCCGAGTTGTTGAACGCACAAAAACCTTGTTGGCGGGAGAGGCCTGCAACTGTCTAAGCACTTGGGACTATTATATTTTTTCAGAGGAAATCGATAATCTAGATAGTATATGGGTAACATTTGCCGATCTTACACTATTTACAGCTAGATTCCTCAACCTGGAGCCGCTATATTTTAGAGATACAACATTCCTCATGTTGTTGGCTGGATATCGGTCCCACACTGGGTAAAATTGCATAAGAAACTTTTCCTCATAGTGAATAAAACTAACGCACGTTCCGTAGCTCTGCACGTGTGCTTCAATCCTCATTTTCAATATTATTAATTATATCAAAATTTACAGGTCAAAATTTTCTTCCATCTGTAGATATTCTATTTATAAACTCCAGGCATGTCATTATTTGGGATATCTACATTTTAATTTAATTATTTTCATTAGTAATTATATCTTTGTTGGTTTCTACCGTTTTCCCCTGCCACAAAATTCAATTCAGATTTCTCCATACTCATGTCAAACATTTCATTCATTCGCCCCTGTGTGACGGGAGCGTCAGACATGATCGACCTGTACACGTATAGTTCCCCGACTTCTATATATATATATATATATATTATATATATATAGGCTTTCATCTCATCTCACCCCTCCTCCCGACACTAAGTTGGACACGACTTGAGGTTATATATAAAATTATTATCTTTATCAGTCACACTACTGCTTAAATGTTTCGTTTTTTGTCCCCACACTGAACCAAAAGTGCACATTTCGGCTCATTACTGCAGCGTCGTTCTCCTCCCTAGACTGGGATATTCATGAACTAGCCAATATTATTTCCCCTTGTCACTTACACCCACTCTCCCTATTACCTTCCTGCCGCGCTGTGTCTACGGCGCATCTCCCCTCTACCTCGGAACCCTAATATACGTTATGGCACAGCGAGAACGTTATCATTCTTGCATCATTCCATTCAGAAGAGCCGGATCGGAACTTTAAAAAAAATGAACAAGGTCGTCTGAAAGCCGAGAGCGGCGCAGTTTTAGTTGGTCCTGAAGACCAGGAAAAAAAACCACCCTTGGCTTGGACGCTAGCTGAGTGTAGTGAGAGGTTGGTGTAGGTGTTTTTTGTCTGTACAAGAGTATTCATTTATTTATTCATTTTATATTTTTGAACGATCGAATGTTTATCTTGGTTTTGTTTTTACTTCAGACAACTTGTTTACATTAAATATCATATTTTATATAATTCATCTGCTATCTGATTAGGTGCACGTGCGGTTAGATACCCTATAGGGAAACTCACTCACTTAGGAAATCATTTCCAGCTCCCTTACTTTTGCTGTCTAGCTTTCCTGATTCATAATAATACTGAACACCATCATTCAGTAACTCTGGGTTTGAGAACTATTGTATTTATGTTCATATACCAGGGAAAGAAAGATAAATCAATCCTTGCTTCCATGGGCCCGAGGCAAGTAATTTTGTGATTATAACCTTGGAGGTAATCAGATGTACTGTAATAGAAACAACAGCACAAAAACACGATCCCGCACAAAGGGTGGCGAGTAGTGAGGAGGTTCTCACCGAGCCATGACAAATGGTTGCGCAGAGCGTGGTTTATTAGAGAGTTTAAACTATCTCCCTCACCCCGCCCGCACAACACTTCAATAACTACATTGTTAATTTAAGGTGCTTACGTGCAAATTGTTATTTTTCAGATTTATTTATGGATCTTCTGTATATTTATAATTTATTGTTGGACATGTCCAAGTTTCATTTCTTGTTCTTGTTCTTCTTCTTCTTCTTTTTCTTCTTCTTGCAAGGATTGAACCTTTTTGGTTCGTTTCGGCTCCAAGTGCTGTAGCTGCTGTATCCATCCCTTTCGCAGGTGCCCCCGATCTCTTTTCTACCTCTTGGTTGATAGTTCAGACTTTTCCCAGGCAATCTGTTTGTATCCATTCTGCACACATGTTCTCCTACACTCTTATATTATATTTGTCAAACTGCATATTTGGGTAGTTCTTTACGGATATCTTCACTTCGTTTTTTATCAATTAAAGTATATCCTGACACAAATCGTAAATATTTCATTTCTGCTGCTAAGTATCATTTTAAAAGCAAAATTGTCTAGAATTTCCTATGTACAATTTTTCTACCGTAACCTACTTCTAGATATATTTAGTGTTTTATGAAAAATGTACCTTAATTTACTTTTAATGGTGAAATATTGAATATGGTATTATAATTAAATACAGATCAGATCAGTTGCAAGTTTATCTCTAAGAGATCAAACGAGAAGTCAAGATATCAGAGATGAATTACAAATATATGATATAAACGAGAGAATACACAGAAATAAATGTAATTGGTTTGAACATATACGTTTATCAAAATAGTTTCTTCATTATAAACCTCTAGGCCGAAGAAATGTAGGAAGACCAAAACGTCAATGGAAAGACGATCTGCACCTGGAGCATATAGTGCGCCGGGGAGCGGAACGGACCAACAGGCTCATACCTTGAAGATGATGATGATAAAATACAACAAATAGATCAGTCAAGAACGGAAGAATAAACAAAGCAGATTTCTTATTTCAAATTTCAATAATTAGAAATGCGAAAGTTTCAAGTTTGTTAAAAATAATGTTTTAATGTTTGAACGGACTTGACCTACATTTGGCCTACTATGATGGGTTAGAGACCCCTAGCACCCATAGGGATATGACATGTAAATACAATGTAATACGACAGATGCTACTGTCGAAACAGATTAAATTTAAGCCCAACCCTTTACGTAAAGTGTTCTTAAGAGGGAGCGAGATGGAAGAAATAAAAACGGGCCGAGATTAGCGTCGAATCCATTGTCTTTGTAGTCGATACGTTGATTATTGATATCCCGATGACATTTAATCCGAACGTTTGACATCTAGTCTTGCTTGGAGGGTGAGAGTGGCAAGTGGTAAACGAAATAGAAAGTAAAAAATGGCCGAGATTAGTGTGGAATCTATAAGAGTCGTAGTCGGTAGACAGATTGGTTACGTCCAGATAACAGTTAAACCTTAGCTCCCCAGGGATTTGAAAATAATCGAAAATATTGGTCACTATCGATGTTGCCTTTTTATCACAGATGGTAAAATAGTGTTGTAGGCCTATACACCATGTACACTATGCAACAGATAATTTGTTTAAGTGCAAGATAACTGTAACTACTGTATTTTGAGAGTTATTCATAAATAATTATAACATATTAAAAATTGGTAAATGTATGTGAAAATAACTGTAAAGTTGCAAATCCCGCTATGTTCTAATATACATATTTTTTGTAAGTTATATATTCCATTGTGTTCTAATATGTATGTAATATTAGGGACTATATACCTATGTCTTGGAGCGGCTCTCAGTGGTAAGGCAAGAGATCTCAGCGTTATGTTCTTTTTTATAAGCAAAAGAAACAACGTTCAATGTTACACTCAATTTTTTTTTTACGAATCAAAGAAATACAAATTGTTTATTCACGAAAAATATACAATTGTGTTACTACAATTATCAAGTCTTGTTATGAGTGGAGTCGATAAAGTGATTAGAGGTCCACATGCTTGAATCAAATATTTTCAAAGTCCAATGTTTTTAACGGACTATAATTTTAAATTTAACAATTTCTCGGACGAATCTAAAGATCCCGGTCTGTAGAACTACGATGTTTTAACACTCAATACAGAATAACCGAGAATGCTTTAACTGAATCGGAGATCGCGGTCTATAGATATATGATGCTTTAACACTCAATACAGAATCACTGAGAGTGAGAGTATTTTGATATATGTTCTCGCTTATAAAGACGATAGCTCCTTCCACTTCTGTTTTCATTCTCATGGGTAACTTTTTTTTTTTTCCATTCTGTTTTAAAAGAAAACAATACCCGTTCCTTAAAAAAACAAAACTTCATGCCGCGAGAGGCTTACAAGGCAATTGATCTATTAATTGTCTGCCCTCTTGTGTCATTTTATACAGGTAGGTAAATATAGGCTTACTAGTCTGGATCACGTGACCTTGGAGACTACAATCGCCTTCTTTAACTAAGTGGCTTTTATTTTTTCTAGTGTTTCTACGTCAGTCACTGTCAGATGTTGTCTGATTATTTCTATCCCGTAAGTTAGTATTAGGATTATTTTGGTTTCCAATCTTGTCATTGCCTGTGTTGTGATGTGCTTTGTGTAGCATTTTGCACTTGGTTGTAATCTCATGCCTGGATATTTGTAGTCCGATACAATTTTCAATGCTCTGTTCTGTATACAGATTTGTGCTATTTCCGGTATTCTTCCGCCGTTTGTGAAAATCATCATTTCGGTCTTTTCTACATTTATTTCAAATTTATTTTCATTGTACCATTCCTTCATGATATTCATTGTTTCCTGTAATTTTGTAAGGTATTTTGACCCTATGACTATGTCGCCTGCATATGCATACGAGATTATTCCCTCCCTTTGTGTTTTTTTAAACACGTGAACGCTACCATATCGGACTGTGCACAAAGGGGACAAAATCATTAAACGTATATGCAAAGCACCAACAGTAAAATCTTATATTAATATTAATACGCATTAAGCTGCTATTAGAACAATAAAAACTGTGTAAAGTGATCCCACTACAGGCCACAGACGATAATGTAAACAGTATATGGTTGGTATGTGGTCAGGATGTCTCCTCATTCTTATAGTCGCTATTTGTTAGTCCTGTCCAAATTCATCGCGATCCTGGGTGAAGACTGATCTCCTAACTAACTAACTCACTCGCTCTATCGAGCTCGAAAGTTTATGATTGCGCGAACATAAGCTCTCAATACATCCCTATCCTGAGCTAATGTCTTCCAATCATACACTGTTTAATTTACTTCCCTAAAATCATTCTTCTGCTCCATGGTATTTTTACCTTGTCGTGGTGGAGTGGCTTGCGTGCTTAAATGATCCTGAGAGCTATGCCGGCGGTAGCATTGCTTCCGATAGGGTTACCCATGCCGGACTGGTCGAAGGTGATAAGCCAGACGAAATAAGTACCTTGGTCGAAAGATTGACGATCTTTCACCGTAAAAATACAACCGTCAAGAAATGCGGACATGGGTTCTACTGGGGTAAAATTTTCCGGAGGTCAAATAGTCGCCCATTCGGTTCTCCGGGCGGGGATTACTTCACGGAACCCATGCCAAAGGCTAAAACACAGGGACATGTTCCTAGGAACATGGAATGTTAGGACTTTATACAATCGCGGGGCACTAGAGATATTAACGCGGGAATTAAATAAATCGCCCTTGGATATAGTCGCTTTACAAATCATTCTTGGTCTACCAACTGGGCGTTTCCCTAAGGGCATCGATCTCCTACTGGCCAATATTTCATGAGAAGATTCGTTCTCCACAGGGACTTGTGGACCTGTGCCAAGACATAATACGAGTACATCAGGTCGTTGGACTTTTCGATTTCTGTATTAATTATTATATGGAAATTTCCGCATTAATGATTTTCTTCCGCCTATTGTTTGCTTTGTTCATTAACTCCAGGTTGTCTACTTATTTATAATATCGATCTTATTGATTTTTCTCCTTTAATAATTCTCTATGTTTTGCAAGTTAATACACGACACTCAGACTACAATATTATACACTACATAAGTTAGTTATTTCGGTAGATCAACATAATGTTTTCAGGTCTAGTTTAATGTAAAAGTCAACAAAACAAATTTCATAAAACATCACGAAACATCTTAAAAGAAGTGAGTAAGTAAAGGCATCAAGTAATCTGGTGAAAGCACTCATCACCCCAAGTTATATATTTGTAAAGGTGTAAAGCGATCCTATTACAGGTCTCAGAGAGCTATTGAAAAAATAGAAGATTATGGCTGACACCTCTTTAGATAATTGGAGACTGTTTATCTCCGAGTTTTCAGTACTGCGTGATGGACATTTTTAGTTAAAGAAACATATCTGGTTCTCATTGATTTTAGAGGCTGAGTAGAACCCAGTGATATGATCCTTCTTCTTCTTCGGCTTTCCCCCACTTATAGGTTTGCCGTCTTCAGTTTCCATTTATCTCTATAATTTCAATCTCCCTCTTCCAAATTCCTATCATCCATTATAGTACTGACGTAGGTATTCAATTTCCATCTTGGTCTGCCACGTTTAATTCTTCCAGGGGGTGACCATTGATATATATTTTTTGGCCGTCTTTCATTTTCCATTCTTTGTACATGGCCATACCATTTAGGCGCTTGATTTTCAATCCTCTTAACAACAGGTGTGGTGACATTCATTTCTCTCCAAAGGAATTCATTTCCTATTATATCCTGTCTTATATTTTGGAGGCTGACAGGATCCTACTACAATTTTTGGTCAAGTGGTGAAAACCCGCACCGCATCTCGAATCGAATTAGTGACCTCCCGGCTTGTAGTCTATTGCCTTAGAAAATTATTCATCGTGTTTCCAACTATTATTTTTTCAGAATATATCAATTAATTCTTCCTATTCTAGCTTATGTTGATAGTCTTATTCCAAACACTAGTTCATCCTTTTTTTGTTTATTTTATTTATTTATTTATTTATTTATTTATTTATTGCACCACAATTGGACCTCCTTACTTTTGTACTGGACGGATGAAATGAAATGTGATCGAAAATCAACATTAAGTGGAGACATGATAATTTGCCTAGCTGAGTCTTCAGTTAAGACTCCGGTGCACACGAAGATAGCAAAGAACAACACAATATAACAAACGCATATAATATCCAAAGTTAAGTTAGAAAGAGGAAGTGTTTAATTAATGACGATCCTAAAAAATATCTAAGACCATCAGAGAATTCATTACCTTGACGATAGTGGGAGTGTATCGAGTTAAATCAGAAGTACCATGGCAAGGATTCCTTTACTGGAAAAACTTTGGGCGAGACACAAAATAATTAATTAGTCTCGAAAAACGTGTCAAACTGCATCAATGCATGAAGAGAAAATTTTCCTTTCCAACGAAAGATGGCAGAAGAGAGATCAATCGGCAGGAGGAAAATGTCAGCGGTAGAGAAGATAATCTTCTACGTGATATAACCTTAAATAAATCCTAGTCTTCCAAGTTTGAGTTTGGATGTTGGAACCCACTACACAAATAGTCCGATGAAAGAAGGTAGACTATGCATAGTCGCGTAAAAATTAGTTTAGAAGGATAAAATATTCATTCAGTGTGATGTTACTATTTCTATTTAACGGAGTTCTTTACCATCTAAGAGAACAGTTGAAATCTGAGCGATAAAGGATCAACACATTTTGGTCCCAGTTATATTTCTTCAAACGTGAGGTTTACGTTCAGTAAATATATTCACGGTACCGAAGTATTTGGCGACTTTTCGACGGAACCGGTACTCAGTTGTTTTACGTCCACAGGCGACCCTGGAAGCCAGATGGATGAATTGTAACCGTTGGTCCACCAAGATTGTCTGCGACGTTCAAGAAGAAGTAGTAAACATAGGACAAAGTGAATGTATTTGATATATTTGTTCTATTTGCACGAATATTTCATACTAACTATGTGGCATTGTAGGTTCATGGCCGCACGGCATAAGATCTCCATACATCCCTATCCAGAACTAATGTTTTACAATTATTCCCTGTGTAATTAGCTTCCATCTAATTATTTTAATGTCATTCTCCCACCTATTTCTTGATCTACCAATTGGATGTTTTCCTTCTGATTTTCCTATAGAATGCTTCCACGCACGTCTTTAGTTCCCCACTCTTAACACATGTTCTGCCATCCCAGTCATCCAGACCTAACTGTTGTTATTAAATCTGGCTACCTATAAAGATCATGTAGTTCACTCTTATGTAATCTTCTCCATTCACCTTTCTGTTCATCTCTCTTTGGTCCAAAAAATATCAAAGAACTTCCATTCAATGTCAAATTAACAAAATTTTAACATAGTGTCACATTTTTATGAAGATCTATCCATCCATATTAGTTCTGCCCGAGGGCAGGTCCTTCACTCCAATCATAGCATTTTCATGCTATGCTTGCAGCTATACTAGGGAATTGTAGGTGTGGTAGGTTCCAGTTGCTTTCCACCCCGGTGAAGGATGATGATAATGATAAGGATGATGATGATGATGGTCATATGATTTCGGTGACCGTTCGGGCCTTAAAGTTTTTCTGACGTTTGTCTTACAAGTGAGGAAAAACCCCGATAAAAACCTCACCCAGGGAAACTGCCCCGACCGGGGATCGAACCCGCGCCCGCTGAGTGACAAGGCAGCACGCTACCTCGAGACCACAGCGGTGGACTTTATGAAGATAAAGCTGTGATTTGGGAATTTTTAAACAAGGTATTGCACTAGAAAACTAAATGTAATTTGTTGTTTTATTAGATATGGGACTTATGCACTACGTATAGTTAATATATATGAGAACATTTGCACTTCTCGTATGTTACAGATTACGACGTAATGAAAGCCATCATGCGAATAAAAACCAAAGCAGAAGGAACTGACCGTATAAATATTACATTACTGAATAAAGTAATCGACGCTATACTACCTACTATAACTCATATTTTTAACTCCTCACTACAAACATCTACATATCCCTCATTGTGGAAACAAGCCCTCGTACGCCCACTGCCTAAAGTTAAAACGCCCTCAACTCCGAACGACTTTCGACCCATTAGCATTTTACCTACCCTTTCAAAAGCTCTGGAACGATTAGTCCATAAACAACTGACTGACTACCTAAATGAACACAACCTTCTAGATCAATTTCAGTCAGGCTTCAGGACAGGACACAATACAAATACTGCTCTACTAAATATTTGCGAAGACATATGCGAAGCTGCTGATAATAGACTTACCATTCTTACACTACTGGACTTTACTAAAGAATTCGACACGGTAGACTTGGACTTATTGTTGCATAAACTTAAAAACATCTTACTCTCTGATAGTGCCACGCAAAGGTTCAATTCCTACCTTCATGAGCGCCAGCAATCTGTTGTAAGAAATCATGCATTATGTTCTTCTTGGTCCTTCTGAAAAGCTGGGGTTCCACAGGGCTCGGTGTTTGGACCTTTACTTTTTTCAATCTACATAAATGACATATCTCACTCCCTAAAGCATTGCAAACAAAGTTTATTTACTGACGACATGCAAATCTGCATCCACACAGACAAATATTCTCTAAATGGCGTTGTTTCCAAAATTAACGAGGATCTCGACTCACTAATGACTTGGACAGTTAAATATGCACTGCAATTAAATCCTAGAAAGTCACAATCAATCATTATGGGTCACCAGAGACTATTATCTACAATTAACCTAAACACAGTTTCGCATGTGTCACTAAATGGAGTTCAAATCCCTTATAGTGAGACAGTAAAAATTCTAGGAGTATTTATTGACAACAACTTAAATTGGAATGCACAAATAAACCATACATGAAAAACAGTCTTCTCAATAATACATTCATTAAATCGCGTAAGAAATTGTCTGCCATTCGCTCTTAGGAAAATGTTAGTAGAAACACTTGCAATGCCCCATTTTGATTATTGTGACACTCTTTTTACAGACTTAAATATTATTTTCACTCAAAGACTTCAACGTGTTCATAATTCTTGCGCACGTTTTATTTGTGGTATTCGCAAATTTTACCATGTTACACCGTCCCTGGAACAATTATCGTGGCTTCGTCTAAGAGATCGTAGAACTGTCCATTCCCTATCCCTTCTCTATAAAATACTTCAAACATCAACGCTTAATTATTTATCACGCCGCTTCATGAGACTATCCGACACACATACTCTTGACACTCGATCCCATCAGCACATTGTCCTTTATATCCCTCCTCATCACACTGTATATTATTCATTATCTTTTACGGTCTCACTTACCAAAACATGGAATTCCTTTCCCACCTATGTCAGAGACTGCCAAACTATAACATCTTTCAAAAACAGATTAAAGAATTATTTAATAGCAAACTAACTTATACACCTCACTGATAGTATTCTTTTAACAGTTAATAAATTTAATTATCTATGAAAATAATATTAAGATTAACAATTATTTACTTTTGTTTTGTTTTAAATATTGTACAAACGTAAAACTAGTTTTCTATATCTCATTATATGTCTTTGTTTCTTATATGCATTAGACTGGGACAATTTAATATGTCTTGCTTGTATACATTTTATTATTAGTTACGTCTTAATTTTAACTAACATTAACTGGTTGCATTATAGATCGCAATATAATACATATTATCTTTTTGATCATTTTTTTTATTTAGTGTTTAATATTAGAGTTAATTCAGATTGTTATATTCTGATGTAACATATGTTTACCCTGGTGAGTGGAAGAGAAGGTCACATGGCCTTAACTCCACCAGGCTAAATAAATAAATCTAAAAATCTAAAATCTAATATACATTTATATTCCATTGGCGTGATTTAACCTCACACTTTGTAGGTACGGTACTTTTATGTACCACTCGCCACCCGGGACTTACAGTCGCACCACTTGTCAGGGGAGGGAATTTAGCAAATACTTGTTTAACCACGTATGACATGGTGGGCCTCCTTGAATGTGTGATCAGCTCAATGTTAGGGCCTCCTCCAAGACAACACAACATTAAGACGAAACACACCAACCACAGGCACACATTCATACTATACACGGCGAATATGATAATGATTGCCAGATGATGTTCGGGAACCATTTTGGCCCTAGGTACAAAAATAAAATAGATTTTGAAAATAATTAACTATTATCCTACACAGTACAAACAACTAGGCCTATAATAATAATAATAACTTCCGAAGAAGATAAGTTTCATAAAACCTTTGTTGAAAAACAAAAATTATGCAATAACTTACGAGTACGTTACGAAGCAACGCCACTAAATGTGAGATTGAAAAATATGTTTTATTAATTAAATTTCAATATTTCACAAATTGAATTTAAAACTGTTTTTGTCTATAAGTTTATACTGCTAAGAATATTAGACAGATCACTGACAAAGGCTTTTATTCTATCATGCAAATATAAACACATTTTCAGATACCATATTTATCATCGTTTAAATGGCTCATTCAATAAAGTAACAAATTTCACTCTAAACTTACAAATATTCTAATTTACCTTATTTCAGATAACATTTTGTTATTATGCTTTAAAATTAAGCCATTCCTTTGTTTAAACTAAATTAAACTCATGGAGCGATAAGTGTGCAAGGCACTTGGTATAACAGAGAGGTAGACGTTATAGCTATGTGTTCTGTAGTAGTAGGACTTTATTAGACAAAAAGTAAGCTATTTACAATATTATTTACAAATATGGGTCGCACGGGCAGTAAGCCGTACGTGCTGTTGACAGTCCGTTACAATAAAGTAATAATTGGTACTAGTGTAAAGAAAAATAAACAACAAAAAAAAGCAATAACATTACAATTACATAAAGAAAACGCAATAATATTACAATTAAGTAATAACGCAATAGCATTGTACACTAAAAAAACAATAACATTACAATTACATAAAGAAAACACAGTAATATTACAATTAAATAATAACACAATAGCATTATACATTAATTAATTTATATATGATTATTAAGAATTAATGTTATTTCATTTTGATAACATATATTTATTCATGAATGAGTGTTGTTCTTATTTCCCGCGTTTTGTCCAGAAATTTACCCACGTTTATCCAATTTTCTGGATTTACCAATAACTCGTAGCATGCCAATCTTTCCCGATTTGAATTTAGAAATCTTTCCGGTAATAACTGACGTCTCCAATATTCTAAATCATTACAATGTCCTAATATATGTAACTCATCTTCAAATTTCCCGCACATTGGACATATTCGCATATCGTGATCGTCGCTAATTTTTTGAAATTTCCATGCCCCTAGCCTAAACCAAGCAAGCCCTGATCTCTCCTTGAATCCTAGGTTGAGTACATACGATTCTTTTCCCCAGACGTGTTTTAGGTCTCTTTGTAAACACAGTGAGCGTTTTCCTGTACATTCGGCGAAAGTATCTTGTTGGTTTATATCTAAGTACCTCCTCCTTATTTTTCTCCACACGTTCTTGCGATTTTCAGTCCCTTTTTCCCATATCCAGCCCATCCCAATCTTTTGGAGTTCTCTCCTAACCTCTCTGCCCAAAATTTAACATCTATGTTTTTAATTTGGTGGTCGTAACAAATTGCTCTAAGCATTGTTTGTTCACCTTGGATTACTCGCAACCAGTATTTGAGTACACGAATTTTACAGTTTATGTCGTCCTGGAATAACCCAAATTCATATAGAATTCCACAGTTAGAAACGGCCTTACTAAGTCTGTAATATATTTTAGAAAATGCGTATATACTGTACCTTCTTTAGTATTTCCGTTCTTTGGAAACCCGAAATCTCACTACCATAGTGCATTACCGGCCTGACCATCGCTCCGTACATTTTTTCTAATGTGCTGACTGGAATATCGGGCACTCGACCCAGAATACCGAGTACACTGTTAAGTTGTCCCCTCCCTTTAAATAATGCTATATAAATATGTTTTTTCCACTTCCCGTTCATTTTCAACGTCGTACCAAGATATTCAAAATGTTTCACGTTTTGAAGAACTTGATCTCTGTATTTCCATTCCTCTGCTCTACCATAAACCGTCCCATTTTTAAAGGTCATTGTTTTTGTCTTACTAACATTTACAGTCAATCCCCAATTCCTACAGTATATTTCCAGTAGGTCAAGACCTCTTTGCAATCTTTTGATTGTCTTGGAACAGATAATTAAATCATCTGCATACAACAGAACTGGGACTTTAACATTTCTTATCTCCGGATCCTCAATTTCTCCTTCTAGCATTACGTCTACAATATCATCAACGAATAGATTAAATAGCATTGGTGATAAAATGCAACCTTGTCTCACTCCCCGATTGGCTTCACTGCTCTCTGTAACGTGCCTTTGGTCTACTTTTATACAAATTTAACATATTTATAAATTGACATTAAGGAATGTATCATTTTATGAGACAATCCTTTTGATAAGTGGTCAACCGTCGGATTCCCAAAATGTTACAGACGGTACATACTACAACTGAAATTCCTCACAATTCTAGGTGGACACCGTTCCACACGAGCCGACATTCAGTGAGTAAATTTCTTCCACATAGGGACTCGAACCAGGGCATGTTCGATAGCTCTGCGACAAGGCGTAATGTCTTGGACGCTGCTTTCTTCACTTTCAACATTATCATTATATAAACATTACCGCACCAAAAACTCTCTTCCATCCATTGCTTATTTTTTATAAACTCTAGGTTATGTCCATCCATAGTAATTCTGCTCTAGGGCAGGGTCTTTCACTGCAATAATAGCATTTTCACGATAATCGGAACATTTCAAAAATGTTATTAACAATAAAAGTAAATCATGTTTTGCGAAACATACACTCGAAACAGTCCATCGATTTGAAAAAATCGATAACTCTATGTGAGTACTACACAAAGAGTAAACAGCAACAGGATCAGCATCCTTCAAGACATAGGGATTCTGAAAAGAAGCAAGTAATGAAGACCTGTTCAACGAGAACATAACCGCAGGCATAAATCTATTATACAACCTACACAACACCATCAGCCATCAGTTCCAGTTAAAACGCAGAAGATGAAACATTGTTTTCGAAAGGCCTCCATATTAGAATAACTTGAAGAAGTTTAACAACATAGTTGAGGACGACTGACTTACCAGGTAACATCTTATTACATAACCTCAACGGTGCTTTAACATATGTTTCAAAAGTGTTGATATTCCTAAGTATTTTAAACACAACTCTCACCATGGTTCTCATCGGGATTCGAACCTTGGACGTCTGATCTACTCCTTGAAAATCATTGCTAATTAGCGACTTTGAAAAAACTAATATTTTCATTAGCCTTATGTGTTATGGTTCTGTTTTCGGAAAAATAAAAAAAAATTTAATTTATTTTCACTAAATATATAATTTATGTTTAGTATTGAAAAATGACTAAATATAAAATAGCAAAGGAAGTCCAGAAATATATATAAATTCGTGACGTATTTATTACGTCATTCCCATTGTTTGTCCTCGACATACATTTGTTGTATTTATAAAAGAGAAAGAACAATTTTTAATGTTTATTTTCTAAATGACGAAATATAAAAATCAAACTGATATGTGACTTAATAACCAATGTTAAACAGAAATCTGATATTAGTCTGTGTTATTACGTTTTTTTCCAACTTTGGACCAATGTTTGTTAATATGAAGAGATCCTCATACTATTTGAATGATTTGTGTATTAAAAAACAGAAATCTGGATCTTACTAATAAACCAACGCTGGACGTAAAGGACTAAGGTTAATGTGAATTTATTTTTGTCAGCTTTTTAAATACAAGACAGACGTGTTGATATGTGGTATATAACTTAAATACTATTGTTCGTACATCGCAAGTGAGTCGATTTGTGTTAACTGTTATCTGATAAAGGCACTTTATGAGGTACAAGGTTCAAAGTTAGGATAGTTTTTGTATTTTGAAAATATGTATAAATGGGTTGCTATAACGGCTGCAGGATCCTACATGCTGACTGGCTAGATGATCGTCTACCTCTGGGTCACATGTGGATGTGAGGCCAGCAGCCGGCTGTTCAGCCAAGGCCTACTAATTGTGTCGCGCTTGGAGTTTTTATATGAATGGGTTAATCGCCCGAATTAACTCCCAGACTCCTCAGAAAACCGCAAGAATGCGTTTAAATATTAAGTAAAACTTCATCGCGCGACGTTCAAAATGACTGAAGCTACACAAAATCAGTGACAATCGTTCGTTGCAATGAATGTTATTAGATGATGCCGTAGCCTAGTGGTTAAGGCACTGCGCTACAAGCCGGAAGGTCGAGGGATCATGTCCTAATGGGTCAGGATTCTTAAACTGACACAAACCATCTGACGGCACTATGGCCCTGGCGTCGACTCAACCTGTACCAGACGTTTGTTCTGGGGGTAAAGGCGGCCGTCACGCAGGGCTGAAATCAAGGGCCGATCGTTCAGAAAAAGTGGGTGCCCCAAGGGCCTCCTGATGCCTGTAATTGGATCACTTTACCTTTACCTTAATTCAAATGAACGGATTCTTATGTCGTACATGCAACGTTTTCGCATAATTACCAAACATTTGCTCCCCTTGAGATTGAATGACCTTGATAGTGGTGGGGGATTTATGTTCTTCAAGACCAGAAGTAACATAGCTATTAACAGCACCCCCCCCCCCGCTTGCTGGATAAACAAACATTCGACGAGGCCATTCAATGAAGCAATAATTAATCACGGCGGAGGTTAAGTTTATCTTTCCAATATCAGAAATGGTGGGAAAAAGTTCAACTGTTAGGAGAAATATGTTAGTCGTAGAGAAGGTCTCAATTCCACAGAACAAAATCTTAAACAAGTACTTACTGATCCTCCAAGCGATAGAGGACCAAAATTGCTCGAAAGTATTGTTTTTCAAACTTGAGGTTCTTTTACGTGCCGTAAATCTAGACATGGAACCAAATCATTTAGTTCGCTTCCGAAGGAACCCAGTCTAAGGAATTTTTACCTGAAAATTCACACTAACTGGCCATGTTTTAACCCTTGCATTTTTAAATCCAGGAGCAAGTATGCTAACCACTGTTACACCAGTGACGATTACAGCACCTATGATGGGGGGAAGAGAGAGAGAAGAAAACATTGTGCTCTAATTATATGTATATTTCATGTCTTTTGTCAAATTATGTAATATTACAACAATGCCACTTTTTAAAAGTTAAATTTGCCATAATCAGTCCACCGCTGTTGTCTCGACGTAGCGTGCTGCCTTGTCACGCAGCGGGCCCGGGTTCGATCCCTGGTCAGGATAGTTTTTCTCGGTGAGGTTTTTATCGGGGTTTTTTCTCACCTGCAAGACAAATGTCAGGAAAACTTTAAGGCACAAACGGTCCCCGAAATCATATGGCCATCGCAATCATCATCATTCATATTCATCTTAGGTTAAGCTTAGGATTAGGGACTTTCCTGGCTCACCATTATCATCATCACCACCCATCATATCATCGGGGCAGCGTAACCCGCCTTCCAGGCGCCCCGACCTCAGAAGTGGGTTACAAGTACGCCATGCCAGAAGAGAAGAAACCAGGAATGTCGAAAGACACAGCCTCTCCTTTGTAAGGAGTTACTACTCCAAGTTAATTTTAAGTTACCTTATTTGCTCATAGGTGTCATGAACGGCATGCGGTCAACACACCGACACAATGAGATATCTAACAGGCACCTACGGTACTATTACGATGTTGAGGTCGGTAGATTTTGCTTATAGGCTTCTTTATTCAGGCTTAAGAATCTTTTACGAGCTTGAAAAATTTTCAGACTTGGGGCCCACAGCTTAAAGTACCTCCCGGAGGACTTGCCCCTTGCAATTTTCCGTCCTAGAAAACCCATCGTCCCCGGCCGGGCCCGCGACCCTCGGAACCATAAGCAAGGAACATAACCACTAGTCCACCGCATCAAAACTATATATAATAACCATTTATATGTATAATTAGATTTTTCCCCTAAGCACAGTTAACACATTTATTAAAAGAAGATTCATTTCATAAAAATTTGACAACATGCGTCTTGTTGACAGCACAAATCTTGACACAATAACCGTAACGTTACCAAGCAACGTCATTGAATATGAAATAGAAAATTACGGTTTTAAATGATATTAATAAAATATTAAAATTTTTACAGATTGGATTCAAAACTGTTTAACCTGTGTGATTTAGAGACAATGACTCCCCTATCAGGTAAATATTAAATAGATTTTTAAATATCTCATTTATCATCGTTTAAATGCTCGTTATTATGATATATCGTGATGTGTATAAGGCATGTTAATTGAAATTATAACAAATTTTACGCTTGAATTAGAGATATTATATTTTATATAATTTCCCATCATATTTCGTTATACTGTTTTTATTAAACTTCTTTAACCCATGAAAAAACTTCTTGGTGCGAGAGGGCTGCAACTGTCTGACCACTTAGGCCTACTATATTTTTTCAGAGAAGTCGATAATCTGGATAGTATATGAGTAACATGTGCCGATCCTACACTATTTATACCGAGTTTCTTCAACCTGGAGCAGCTAAATTTTATAGTTACCAGAAATCTTCATGATGCTGATTGGGCATCGGTCTGAAACTGGGCGAAATTGCATGAGAAAAATTTCCCTCGTTGCGAATCAAACTAACGCACGTTCCGCAGCTCCGCCCCTAGGCATGGTGCTTCATCCCGATCCATTCTTAATTTTCTATATTATTAATAATTTTCTAGGTCAATTTTTTCTTCCGTCTATAGATTATTTTATTTATAAACTCCAGGTTATGTAATTATTTGGGATGTACATATTCTAATATAACTATTTTCATTCGTAGCCTAATTATATCTTTGTAGGTTTCTACCGTTTCCCCTGTCATAAATTTCAATTCAGGATTTCTCCATATCCATCTCATACATTTCGTTCATTCGCCCCTGTGATACAGCGTCAGACATGATCGATCGGCACACTTGTCACACACAGACTTCTATAAATATAGGGGCTTCATCTCATCTCATCCCTCATCCCGACCCTAACTTGGACACGCGTTGAGGATATTATATAATATTAATAATAATAATAATAATTATTATTATTATTATTATCTTTATCAAGTTAGACTAATGCTTAATGTTTATTGTTTTATGACGAGATTTTAAAATTATACATTGTTAAAAATTATTATTTTTCATATTTACAATGTAATGTTTCATGTCTTATTGTTGGACATGTGTAAGTTTCATTTTAAAAGCAAAATCATCTCCAAATTCGGATGTAAAATTTTTGCATCGTAACCTACTTCTAGAAATATTTAGTATTTTATCAAAACATATTCCTTTATTTACTATTAATGGCGAAATGTTAAATCTGATTTTATAATAAAATACATCAAATAGATCACTCATGGACAGAATAACAAACAAAGCAGGTTTCATATTTGAAATTTCAGTAATTAGAAATGTGAAAGTTTCAAGTTTGTTAAAAATCATACTTTATTGTCTGTTCGGACATGACATAGATTTAGTAAAGTGTACTAATGAGGGGTGAGAGGCCCCTAGGGATATGGCATGTAAAAACAATGTCATACGACCGATACTAGTGTCGAAACCGATTAAATTTAAGCCCAACTTTTTACGTATAGTTTCCCTAAGAGGCAGCGAGATGGGAAGAAAAATTAAAAACGTAAGAACGGGCTGAGATTTGTGTCGAATCTATGGTCTTTGTAGACGTTAAGTTGATTCTTGACACCCCGATGACACTTAAACCGAACTTTTGACATCTGGCCTGTCTTGGAGAGCGAGGGTGACAAGGGGTAAAAATATATAAATAGAAAAAATGTCCGACATTAATGTCGAACCTATGACAGGGGTAGTCGGTAGAAAGATTGGTTACATCCCTAGTTCCCCAGGGATTTAAACATGATACGAAACCACTGATATTACTTCACACCCGTATTTCGGGGTCGCCGAGAATAATGGTGATACTCCCATACATCAAGTTCACGTTTAGTGCAATCGACATAAGAGGAGTGAGAAAGGTGAAAAGTCTCTCTCTCTCTGTCTCTATCTGTCTCTGTCTCTCTCTGTCTCTCTCTGTCTCTCTCTGTCTCTCTCTATGACTCTCTCTGTCTCTCTCGCTCTGTCTCTCTCTGCCTCTCTGTCTCTCTCTGTCTCTCTCTCCCGCTCTCTCTCTCTCTCTCTCTCTCTCTCTCTCTCTCTCTCTCTATATATATATATATATATATATATATATATATATATATACAGGTTGTACCGAAATACCTTTCAATATTTAGAGAGGATATAGTAAGCAACAAATGAAGAAACAAAGGTCAAATAAACATAGGTCGTACACGTAATACTTGCGGATTTATAGCCTAAAGTTGCACTCCGAGCACTTTGGCATGAACCTGATTACTAAACATCCTTCCACTATTTACAGATGATAAAATGAAGAACAAAAGTTGCTATAAACATTGGCCGTACACGTAATATGTTCTGAGGTATGGTCTACCACCACCACCAATGATCATCATGTGTCTGATCTTCACAACATGTGCTCGATGTGACCGCCATCCATTGAATCACAAATCTGGCGGTCAAGCACCTTACCAACCAAAGCTTTACTCCTTCTCCTACAAATAGTGAAACTTTGTTTTCATTTCCAGTACTTCCCTGAAGTGTGGAAGAAAGCAAAATTTATCACTATTCCTAAACCAGGAAAAGATCCTACATGCCCAGACAACTTGCGTCCAATCAGTCTGCTGCCAATACTAAGCAAAATAATGGAGAAAAAAAACTTATTTTGGCACGACTCAAAATTGAAGTTTCAGCAAAAGCTCTTATTCGAAATTACCAGTTTGGCTTTAGAAAATCACACAGTACTCCGCTTCAGTTAGCAAGACTGATTGACCATATTGTCACTGGATTCAATTCCAAGAAATGTACTTTGGCAATATTCCTTGACATTGAGAAGGCCTTTGACACGACTTGGATAAATGGATTAATTTATAAATTAATAAAATTCAACATTTCGGCCAATTTAATTAAATTAATTGCTAAATACCTCAGTAACCGGCACTTCTATGTGTCGGTTAATGGGTATAATTCAGACTGCAAACCTCTGCTGGCGGGGGTTCCTCAGGGTGCAGTTCTCCCTCCTATACTATACACATTATATGTGTCAGACTTTCCATCCCATCCTCATGTCCATAT
The DNA here is from genome assembly GCA_030220185.1 of Diploptera punctata. Lineage (NCBI taxonomy): Eukaryota > Metazoa > Arthropoda > Insecta > Blattodea > Blaberidae > Diploptera > Diploptera punctata. The sequence goes on from JASPKZ010007746.1 coordinate 98,189, forward strand.
TGCATCCTTCGCTGATGATACATGATACATGTATGTATCATCAGTCAACTTTCCGTGGACTGCGTCTACGCATCCACTACATCCAAACAGCCCTAAACAACACCCTTACCTGGCTACGTCTGTGGAATATCCAATTTAATGTTAACAAAACTAAAGTAGTTTTGTTTCGGAAAACCCACAGACGTCCTCCTTTCCAACTCACTCTAGGAGCACAACAACTCCGCTGCGAGGATTCAGTCAAGTATCTTGGAGTCCATCTTGACTCCAAGCTTACGTTCCAAATTCATATCCAGCATCTAATTCATAAATCTAATGCAGCAATTGCTATCTTATATCCATTTTTCAAGTCTCCTACGCTTACCATCAGGATCAAGCTTACACTATACAAAGCTGTGATCCGCAGCATGTTGTTGTATGGCTGTGAGGCCTGGAGTATCCTCGCTGCCTGTCGCAAAAGAAAAGTTCAGATCATACAAAATAAATGTCTCAAAATTATATTTTCGGCTACAATGTACACGAAGACCTACACAACCATGCACAGATGCCCTATATTGGGACTACAATTGAGCAACATGTGATCAACATGTATAATGTTATCACAAATCACACAAACCCAATTGTTCGCAATATAGGACATATGCTACAACAACGTGATGTCCACCGAAGCATATTTTCCCAAGTTAGTTGATGGTCCCTATGAGATGAGTGCTGTTAAACAGCTAGAGTAGTGTCGCTCATTCCGCGTCGCCGGCTTTCGGACTCTCTGCTTGTCCGGCGTGCGTGGTTTACGATGCCCTACTCTAGTGAGGATAACTCCTCATCTCAACCATACCATGTCCAAATTTACGGCTAAACACCAACGCCGTACAAAACGCTCGAGCTAAGTAAATTACAACTCCATATTGACACACACTTATGGAATTTGGCTACCAAGGAGCCACAATTGAGGTTCCAGTATGTAGCACAATGGGCAATGCAATATAAAAAAAATGTCATCCATTGTAACGCACCGTTCCAACCTACGTCTAATGGACTCACGCATTCGTTCGAATACCCCTGGTTGTTGTCGGATTTCGTCACAAGCATTGAACACGTGTTCTCGTACTGTATCCACATCATTTATCGGGACTGCATACATCAAGGTCTTTAAATGTCCCCAAAGTCAAAAATCTAAATGGTTTAGGTCTAGTGAAGGACAGGCTAAGATATTGGCCCTCCATCGCTGATGAAACACGCGTGTTAGTTGTCGCCTAACCCGAAGATGAAAATGGGCCGGTGCCCCATCATGCATGTATCACATTTGCACACGTTCATGTAATAGCACATCCTCCAGCAGCACTGGTAATCGGTTCCGAAGGAAGGTACGATATCTAGGACCATTCAATCCGTACGGACCTATCAATCTGTCCCCGTGAATGCCTGCCCAAACGGTGATACCTAATCTCTGCTGGTGTCTTCACTCTTCAAGTGCATAAGGGTTTGCATCGGCCCATATGTGCGTATTGTGAAAATTCACGATACAGTCTCTCGTGAAATCCGCCTCATTTGTGAACAAAATCTTTGCTGCGAAATGCGGATCATGAGCACACGCGTGGAGAAACCACTTTGCAGAATTGCAATCTGGAGGCCGGTCGTTTGGCAACAGAGCTTGGAGTCGTTGCACATGAGAAGGGTAGAGCAACTGTTCATGGAGAACTTTCCAGACAACAGATTTAGCAACACCTTCAGCTGAAGATATCCTTCGGACACCCGTTCTAGGGTTCTCCTCCACGTGTTCTAATGCCCGTTGCTCCATATCAGGTGTGCGAGTTGTTCGAGGTCTGCCAAGATAATGTGTTTGTGGTGCTCGAACAGGGTACTAAAAATCTGTACAGATGGTCTACGGCGATACACGTTACATGCCCCTAGGTTACGGACATTGGCCTAGCCATAGCAGAACACCATATCTGCCATCTCCTCTGTTGAATTCCAGGCCTCCATTAGGTGCTGTACAGAGAAGAACAAGAACACAAATTACAGTACTGCAGTGTCACAATGAACCATGAGCCATTTGCACACTACGGTATTTACAACGGACGCAAATACCATGACGGGCTGATAGAGTACTTACTGTAGTACGCTGTGGAATTCTGTACTGCTTGTGTTGGGTTCGTGCCTCACACTAATGGAAACACGAGGTGCTGCATGGTAACAAACGTCTACAGAGTGCGTCATCAGGTTCACGCCAAAGAGCTCGGAGAGCAAGATAGTAAACCTTAGGCCATAACTCCGCAAATTTTACGTGTACGACCTATGTTTATTGGACCTTTGTTTCTTCATTTGTTGCATACTATATCCTCTGTAAATATTGGAAGGTATTTTCGGGACACCCTGTATATATAAATTATTATTCGCCAATTTATGTAGACAATCATGTCATTATACTTCAAATTCGTTTACGATCCTGAAAATCTTCACACTCGGATCCCACGGCTTAAAGTCCCTCCCGGAGGACTTTCCCCTTGGATATCGACCACAGTCGGGTTTGAATCTACGACCTTCGGACTAGAGGTAAAGAACATGACCACTAGACCAAAACGGCTGACATGATATTATATAGTGCACAGTCATTTACTAGGTTTATATTTAATTTGATTGACAATTACTAACTAAACGAATGATCAAACCGTTTTAGGGTTATTTACGCTGTAAGGTAGGCAACAGCCTTATTGACAGTCGAGGACATTATTAATTCTAATTGTCTTTAAATCGAAGGAACTTTTTTTTAAAATCATATTCAAAATCGTTTTTGGCCAGAACTTTGAAAGAACCAAAGATGGAAAGATGGGGATCGAGACTGGTCAATTGTCCTTACGTCCCAAATGTTTTATAATAGTCTACTTTTTCTACTTACACAATTATTTTAGCGGACCCGGCAGGCGTTGTCCCGTCTCAACCGTCATTTCTCGTGTCATGGCCGGACGATAAAAATACATTCTTACCGTAAAATTCACAAATTAATAAGTTCGCAAGAAAACTCTTCACTATTATCAGTTGTGGCTCAAGAAACTTGCATTATGACGTTACATTTCATTCGTGCGGTATATGTCGATAATACAGATGACTACATATTTAACATAAAAATCCTATAATCTGATCTCAGCGCCATCTACAGGGTCCACTTGTTAACTCTTTAATGGGCCAACTCAAAAACACACAAAAAAATCAAAATCGGGTTAGTCATTTAGGCAGTTGTTAATTTGGGATTTCAATTAAACCTCCACTTCTAATTCATTTTGCTCATTTTTTGATAACACCGACTTCGAATTATTTTAATAGGATGTACTGAGTTCCGGTCTGAAACATCGAAAATTGTGACCGCTAGAGCGATTCCTAAATTTTCATTTCATGTGGACTCCTACACCTAAGGAATTTGTAGAGTCCAGTTGTGATTCTGAACCATCCAGGAACCCAATCAGACACAAAACATTTCATCTAAATCAGTGCAGTCATTTAGGAAGTTTTTAATTTCGGATTCCAAGTAAACCTCCACTTTTAATTGTAGGATTTCACTCATTTTCTAAAATATCTACCATAGTTATTTTAATAGGATATATTGAGTTTCGTTGTGAAAAATCGAAAAAGGTGACCGCTAGAGCGATTTTTTAAATTTTAGGTCCAGGTGAACTCCTACATCTAACAATTTTACAACATAATAGATAACGGCTAATCACTCGCCGCATCTCAAAACCCGCACATACAAATTTTCACTAAAATCGGTTGAACGATTTAGAAGTATATATAGATATTATAAATATATTTTTGACATTTGGCAATGAAGGCAAATATGATATGAAAAGAAAAATGAATGCTTGAGTCGGGATTCGAACTCGAGTCTCTAAAGACTCGAGTTCGAATCCCGACTCAAGCATTCATTTTTCTCTTCATATCATATCATCATCATCATGAACAAATTCGTTTTAGGCCATGTGGCCTGTACGGTAAACCTAGCGAAGATGGTCTTGATCTTTCCACCGATGTTTTGGTCTTCCTTGGTCCCTATGTCCTATGTTTTCATATTATATATATATATATATATATATATATATATATATATATATTTATTTATATATATATATATATATATATATATATATACACATACATATTATTTTAATGTTATATTAATTTATATAATCCATTCACATAGTTGATACATATATTATCATTACAATCACAAACACCAAACAAAAATTTAAAAATTATCAACGCGTTTAAATAACAAAACTCTCATTATCAAGTCTTGACATTGATAGCTTTATTGTTGAAACACGTTGACTGTTTTTATTCAATTATTTTTTTGGGATTATAATGATGATATATAATAACTGATAAAACACCACGAGATCGTACATATTGGTATGTTTGGTGTTGTTTGTTCCTATCAGAGAGAAGTTCTTTATATCACGTTTTTTCTCTAAAACCATCAAGTTGTGTTTCATGACATTTCTGGCTTTCTCCCCTGGCACTGGCAAAATTGTAATCCATTTCTTAGGTTAGGGCACCTGGAAGGTGGAGTTACGTTACCCCGATGATGATATGATGGGTGATAAATTATAAAGAAGCGCCCGGAGAGTTCTTAACCTAAACGTGACCTATATTCCAGATTATGGGCAACCACAGGAAAAAAAAGGGCTATGGTTTGACCGGGATTCAAAACTGGGACTTGATGAACAGTAGTCAGGAACGCTCACGAGGTTGATTGGTTCACGTATAAAATAGGGACAAAGAAAGTATACGAATTTGTGTACAAGTGATTCAAAGATATGAGTTTTAAAAATTGTACCAACAATTGTGAAAGTTCGATGGCATATTTCCGTCATTATATCGAAGTAAGTAGGGAGGTAAGTAATTTACCTTCCTTGGGCGGTAAATTTTAATTACTCATGAATTCATATCAATATAATACTAAACATAGCATAGCGTAGTCAAAACAAGTATTTTAAGGTTTATTACTATTCAGATTATGTTAGCAAATAACGTATAATTTTACCAGTAATACTGACATTAAGTATTAAGATTTTAGTCCATCCTTTGTAACAACTTGGTAACAAATACGCCCTACCGATCTTTTAAAATGAAATAAAATATAATTTGAGGCATACGATTATTAAAATGATATTAGGAATACATTTTAATCGAAAGTAAATTGAATTTTGATTTACAAAATTTGATCCATAATCTTTGTTCTCATCATCATAGTCAATACAGGAATTTAGATAATTTGTTGATCTGTTTCCATTTCAATAAAAATACCATCCAAAAGTATTTTAAGTAGATGTCATTGTCTTCTTCCTGCAGGTTGATAGGATTAATATTTGCTTGGATATCCTGTGGTCATTCAATTAACATGTTGCATCTATTTTGACTTATATTCTGAGTCCGTATTCCTATGTAATTGCTTATTTTTTTCCTTCATATATTCTTTCGTAATAACCGAAAATGTTGACGATTCACATAAATCGAGACCTCATACTCAAGTTTTATGTCACATATTTTATTCTTTACTATATATTTATTAGAATATTACATACCGGTATCTGTTATATAAAATTGTCTTCAAATGTTGGTTCATAAGAAATTTGTTACAGTGCTAGCAAGTAGGTAAAATTACTGTATGATTTGTTCTCAACTCTGTTTGTTGGCTCATGTGATTAACAGGTCACAGTCATGTGTAGTCAATCCTGCTGATTCTTTAGTTTTCTAGGAAAAAATTACATGGAATATCCCACAATTATACAAAATGCAAGCCTTCATTAAAGTAAATAGTTTTCTTGGAAAACCTTAACCTCAGTTATTTTTCGTATCTTTCAAATTGATTCAAATGTTAAAACAGGTTTGCTTCCTCCTCCCCCGTCAAAGTGAGGAGTGAGTATGAGGGTGAGTGAGAGGTTGAATAGTTTCTACTGTTTCTAACTACACCAGGATAATCCAAACATTACACCCTGATGTTCTTAAAGATAAATCTTTTAAAATTGAAAACACTTTAATAATATAAAATACGATTTTCCATTGCTTTGATACTCTGGGGTGGAGTGAGGGATATGAGGATAGAACACATAAATTATGCACGAAATTAAGTGTGGAATACTATGATTTCGACTGACTGTTTTCAGTTCTTTGTTTTGACTTAGTAGGTGTGCATTGCTATGATTCAAAGTCAGTGAACGCAGATGAAACTTGCTTCGGCTGCCTCATCCTATTCTGCCAAAAAAAGATTGGTCGAGGATAACTATGGATGTGCATTTTATCACACACGGTAAGATACCTTGTACACTACGCAACAAATAATTTGTTCACGTGTAATAAAACTAATTAATGAATTTTTAGAGTTGTAATTTAAACATCTAAAAAATAAGCAAATGTAGGTGAAAATAACTGTAAAGTTATATATATATTCCGCTTTTGCTCTAATATGTCTTTTTTAGTAAAAATAGGGCCCATGACAAAAATACATTACTTATTTAATTATTCATTTCCAAACATCAATGTGTAATTTTTCTAAGATGTCTTCATATTTTATGATCTAGTAGTGTGTATGCAACAATATTTTGTAAACAAAACGGAAATTTTATTACATCGTAAGTTAAAATATTTACTACATAAATAGACTTGTTAAATAAGATAAATTACATAAAGTAAAATATCAAAATTACTCTAACTCTTGTAAACTAAATAAGTGTAAATAATAATTTGAATAATTTAAGCAGAATTCTTTTCAGACTTAATCCAAAATGGACAAGTAACTATTGTATAATATTATAACTAACTGAACAGAACAAAGAATGAGGTGACCTTTAAATTGGCGAACCATTAATTTGTCATGATAGTTATTTAAATCTTTCAGACTATAGCGAGAACAAAATCATGAAAAACTAAGTACCATTTTTTTTAAAACTTAATAAAATGCATTGTATGAATCAGAAAATTTTTATTCGTTTTTTATAATATAGGCACATACATAAAGTTTTGTTTTACTCAGTTTTGAAGATCAAATCAGGTAGGTGACGTCCCCCATTCTCCATACACTGAGTAAACCGATTTCTGGCGTTTGTCATGACTCCTGCCAGCATAGCAAGCGTTATGTTGGCAATTTCTTCCTGGATGTTGGTCTTCAAATCTTGTAGGGTCCTTGGACGGTTCACATAAACACGGGATTTCAAATAACCCCATAGAAAAAAATCACAAGGGGTCAAATCGGGAGAGCGGGCCGGCCACTTCAAATCGCCCCTAATTGAGATAAGGCGCTCTGGGAAGTGTTCCCTCAAAACAGTCATCGATGCTCTTGAAGTGTGTGCCGTTGCACCGTCTTGTTGGAACCAAGTGTCCCCTAAGTCCAACTCATCTAGCCGTGGGAAAAAAAATTCCTGTAACATGTTTTACATACCGGTCCGAATTCACTGTCACTGTGACTTCATTTTCCTCAAAGAACCAGGGACCAATAATTCCACTTGAGGAAATTGCACACCACACTGTGACTTTAGGTGAATGCAAAGGCCTTTGATGCAATTGTCGAGGATTGGTGTCAGCCCAGTAAGCGCATGTTTTGTTTTGTTGGACGGATCCACACAAATGAAAATGGGCTTCATCACTAAAAAAAAAACAATAGCGTCCTCAGGAACGACTTCCAGAAGAACCTCACACGCGTTCCTCCGAGAATTGAAGTCACGTTCAGAAAGTTCCTGCACAATTGCCATCTTGTATGGATGGAAATGAAGATCATCATGAAGTATTCTCCTTACAGAACGATCGGAAAGTCCAAGGGCAGACGCATGTTTGCGCGCAGAACGCCGTGGTGATCGCAACATTGAAGCTCTCACTACCTCAATGTTCTCAGGTGATCTAATCGGCCGAGGGACTCCAGTTCTTCGTCTTGTCGCACTTGCAGTTTGTCTGAACGTAGTGACCCACGTAACAATTGATTTCCGGTCCGGGACAGGGGCCAACGGGGCTAAATTAAAGCGATTCCGAAAGGCGCGCCGGGTTGCGATCACAGAACATCCGCTCGAAAAGTAGGCCTCAATGGCAAACGCACGCTCCTCACTGTTCCAACGCATGATGGCGACTGAACTGTGTCAGGACAAAACTTTATAGTCCCCCCTCTCGAACGAGACCACTAGCGCTCCGCTACGACATCAACCGACTAAATGGCGCAAAATTTAAAAAAGGAAGTTATGCTGCCGCACCCGGTATATATATTTATTTATTTATTTCTCTCAAGTAATTATTCACATACTGCATAAATAAATTGTGTTTTTTTTTAATTTCAATTTATGTAGGTGGCGGTGGTATGTAATCCCGATTTCACTTTTAAATATTTTACGGGAATATTTTAACTGGGAAAGATATTTTCCTTTTTGGACTGTCTGCTTTCTTATGTAGGGTTTGTGGTTCACAAAACATCAAATTGGCTGTGTACTATAATATATGTGACCTGCAATATGTACCGAAGCTAGTATGCGATTTTTCGCTTCCATCTTGAAACCTCTGATTGAGTTGTAAACCGTGAATTGAAAGTCAGTTCTTTAGAGATTGGTTTGAACCGTAGCGACTTACACCAGGATGTACAGTAAATACTCGAACTGGTTATTGCGGGAGATTCAGCCTTGGTAATATTTATACTTGTTTGTTCACTATCAGTGTACGGAAACATTGTTAACCTTAGTGTTTTAGAAACAGTCGTTCATACGTAGTAAGAGAGGTCGCTGCTATTCTATGAGAGGGCACCACATGTGAATATTCGTTGGGTGAAAAAGTCAGTTCTAGCAACATCCCTGCTACAAGCAATTGTCAGAGGATTCTATCTAGTGGACACGTTAGGGTGAAAAAATGGGAAAGTTAATGTTATTTGTGTAAGTTAGGGCGAGAAACAGGCGCCACATGGGCAAGGTAGTGTTAGTTTGGGCACGTGTGTGAGGTAGCGTACGTACACCGTAGCGTGTATTGACTACACTGAGTAATGCCTAATACATAATTTAACATTGCAAATATGGCGATTTCAAATTACATTGAGATGAACTTCTCACTTCGTCTCAGGCATTTCACACGTTAACATATTTCTATCAGAATTATTCACGCACTGCAACAATAAATGTTATGTTTTTTACGTTTTATATTCGAATTTATGTAGAAACTACCGTGGCATATAATCACCAAAGTCACTTGCAAATAGGCCTATATAGTTGTTCTCGATTGTTTAACTGCAGCGTTATAATTTGTTCTGTACTCACGTTTAATGTCTGTTGAATCCACACATGTAGTTCAATTGCCGTAGGTCGAGTTGTGTTTTCTTTAATTTAAACTTTCATTGAATTTATTCGACGAAAAATCGTCATTTTTTTACTTTTAACTTAAAATTATAATTACATGAAAAAGTGCTTCTGAGTAAGAGTAACTCTAGGCATCACCGCCCTGAATGAACACACAAGTGCAAACCGAGCAATAAGCTGACTGGTAACTGCTCTCTACAGCTATCTGGCGTCATATACTGCATACATTTAAAAGCTTACTGAATATAAATGTAACAACCTTAAACCTAAAATTACAAATATAGTTTTACACCCTTTTAGAGACCATATTGTTGTTCTGCTTCAAAATTTCATTTTATGAAATTCCATGTAGAATATTCTTCATAAAGACTACCTGTTCTTTTAAGTAAACTAAACTGCATGGTGCGACAGGCTTGCCAACTTGTTTCTTATTACAAATGTAGATAATATACGAGTGTAATGTGGCTGATTGTCAACATCTAATTGTTAATATTTGTTTTAATATATTTTTTTTATTTTAATAATTCTTTATTTTTTTAATTTGGTCATTATGCGTACTTGTCCATATGTTTTGTTACTTTTGGATATATTAACATTATATTTTAGGTTTATAATTTAAAGTAAAAGCAAGTAAAATTATTAAAATTTAATAAAACATCAAAACTCCATTGATTGAAGACATAATATAAAGGTAAAAGCCCTTCTCCGTTAATGTCTGCGAAAGCAAATATGATCCCAAGTTTTGTAAGGTGTGAAAAATCCAAAGACGTGAGTTGGATTTGAGGCCCTGAACCTTAGGACCAGAGGAGATGTGATAACCATTATTTCGCCAATATATATTACAAACGATCATAAAGAGAAGAAAATATATCTTAGAAGTAACACTGGCTTTATTGTATGCATATTACACACACGTTGTCAAATTATATAAAATTTCTAACATGACGTCACTTTTAAATATAAAACTGCGATTACGAACATTTAATCAGGCGGAAACTAAGTTTAATACATTATTTAAATTTGTGGCGAGTAGAACCACGCTCTGATAACTATTTTGTAGCGACTTGGTTTTACCAACCATGCGCTGTTTAATAATTTTGTACGTAGACGTCACTGCTACCTTCCGGGATCGCTGGGTTATGATACTGCTGTACTTAGTAAAGGATTCCAAACATTCAACGAAGTTATTTACAACAAAACAGCCTGCCTCGGGCCCATAGAAGGCGGCTAACCATTCATCTTTCTGTTTCCACTTGAACATGCATATGAGTATAACACTGATTATAATTTGCATGGACTGAACTAATTTCGTAATGGGATAGAGAACAATGGCTATTCTTTAAATAAGAACAATGGGCGTAACATAAAATATTGGTTTTTTAATACAAAATAAGTGTGGATTATTATAAAAAAATAAAGTAATATAAATAACAGAACTATATCTTGGAACAATCAATCTGAGCCCAATAATAAACAAAACATAATAAGATAACGACGTACCATTCAAACAATCACACTCAAACGTCTCTAAGCAGAATCGAAAGTCCTTCTTCCATGCTGACTTAGATTAAATTAAATCCGACCATTCTTCGGTGTACAATCCACATGCTTATCTTCTGCATTACCATGCTAACTTCACCCTTCGCATGGTACACCAGAGTAGGATTCCAACACTGAATCCACTCGTAAAGAACCCAAACGCCACTTGTTAGGCCGATCGACTGACTGTTCCAGTCCACTGAGATTGCCGAGCATATATCAGGTTCGCCAGGAGAAGGGATGTGCGCTACCAAGATGCGCAATGGAAAGGGTAAAGAAGGAAGGGGTAACCACACGGAACACAGGAAACATTGGCAGGCTTCACAAATGTTCGTAAGCGGGAAGGAGCACGAAGATGATAACTGAACCGCAAAAGGCACTTTCGGTTCAATAGCTCCCGCTACACACCCTCCGGGTAAAAAGAAAAAGTCCATAGACTTCCAAATAAAGTCCAGAGAAGCAATCCCACGTTGGGAGGGGAACATAAGCACTATTGGATTCCAGCGGTAACTTCAAAGCAAATCTTCCATCGTCCCCAATATCACGATCACCACACCTGCTTTCATGTAGACTATTCCAGCGCTGAAAAATAGACTCCAATTTGCTTCAGCCGCCATAGCACAACATTGCGGCGTTCCAGGTGAAGACTCGGGTGACGATAATCCTCGGATTGCCGGGTCGCAATCCCGTTCCACCGCTTTCCAGGAATCCATAGTTCCAAAGCCACTATGTCGGTCAGCTGGGCACTCGGGGGTCGGCCGGATCCTCCAAGCGCTCGACTGCCGAACACTCCAGGCATATAGACTGTAGAACTGCCAACGTTTTAAGGAAAGGTAAAGCATACAAACTGAAACAAAGAACAGGCGAAAACAGGAAAGCAGAACCATAGATATGCTTAATTTAACATGTGTCATAATACATAGTAATTTAGCTTTAACATTCAGCTCTTTTCATTTATAACAAACATGCTTGAATTTACTGGATATCACTACATCTTTTTAGCTGACTCACATGTTGTTTCATAACATGGCCACTGACGTTTTCTAACTCCAGAGTTACTGGTGTTAGCAAGCGTTTTACAACATAGGGCTCAGACCATTTGAACATAAGTTTTCCCATACGTTGTTCTCCACGATTACTAAGTGGATAAAGGCGGTAACGTACTCGATCGCCAACTTTATAAGAGACATCCTTCCTATCCTTATTATATCTGTTAGCTACGTTCTCTTTAGCGAGCTTAAGGTTCTTGAATGCTTCCTCCCATTTCTGAACTTTATCGGCTTGTTTCAAATCACTTAAATCGGCTTCCGTGATGTGCCAATTTAACTCTAAGGGATGCATAATACGTCTACCCAAAAACAATTCGGCAGGGGTAGTTTTTGTCGACTCATGGACCGCATCGTTACAACCCAAAGCAAACAACGGCAAATGTTGATCCCAAACATTTTGCTTGACATTATGAAAAATGGTAAGCCCTGCTTTCAACGAGCGAAAAAAACCTCTCACAAAGGTTAGGTTTTGGATAATGGGGAGAAGTAGTAATGCGACGAACACCCCAATCGAAACACATATTCTTAAACATACGAGAAGTAAAGGCCTTAGCATTATCCGAAACAATGGATTCAGGCACACCAAAGCTCGGAAAAAAGTTTCTAGTGAAGAATTCTACGACTGCATTAGATTTCAAGGATCTCACAGGATGAAGCACCACATATTTAGAGAACCCGTCGACAAACTGCTAGAACCCCAACATACACTACCTCGCTTAGAGCGAACTAAGGGACCAAAGAAATCAATAAAGAGTCTTTGCATGGGAGCTGTGGAGGGCTCCGCCGAATGAAGACCAACTTTAGTATTAGGGGCAGGCTTAGCTCGCTGACAATCAACGCAATTCAAAATGTATTTACGCACATCCTCACCCATATGAGGCCAATAATATTGTCTAATGAGCTTTTCCATAGTCTTGGCAATGCCCAAATGCATGCCCAAAGGAGAATTGTGATAATACTTGAGCAAAACAGGCCGCAGTACTACGGGAACCAACACCCGATTCTTCGGACCTTTTCGAGGATTGTACACTAATAGACCTCTATGTAAAGAGAAATCTGGACTATTAGTGCCAGCTCTAACTTGAGCATACAATCTCTTACAATCATCATCTTCTTGTTGATGCAATTTAAGATCTTTAAATGATGCAGGAAAGTTCGATAGAAGATTGACTTGAGGGTGCTCCGGAACTTCATCTTCATGGAACAGTCGCGATAAACCATCAGCTACTGCATTATCAGATCCTCTAACATGAACTACTTCAAAATTAAAAGCAGAAAGACGCACAACCCACCTACCGATTCTACCCAGGGTACCACTGTTCTTACATAACCAAGAAACTGCTTGATTATCTGAGTGAACCACAAAACGGTTATGTTCCAAAAAGGTACGGAACTTCTCACAACCGAAAACAATAGCTAAAATCTCTCTTTCGTAAATGCTGTATTTTATTTCGGCTTCATTTAAAGTGCGACTAGCATATCCCACAGGCGCTAAATTGCCTTCAATTTCCTGATTAAGAACCGCACCTAACGCCCTATCACTGGCGTCACACTGAAGAATAAACTTCTTATTGAAATCGGGAACCTGTAAAGTGGGAGCCTCGCAAAGAGCTAACTTAAGACTTTGAAAAGAAGCTTCGCATTCTTGACTCCATAAGAATTTATTTTTCTTTTTCTTCAAGTTATTCAAAGGAAGGGCAACCTGAGAGAAGTTAGGAATAAATCTGGCATAAAAGCCCACCATTCCCATGAAACTTCTAACGCCTTTCAAATTCTTAGGTGTAGGAAGATTTTTGATGGCTTCAACTCTCTCCGGGTTCACTTGGATACCTTCGGCTGACAACAAATGACCCAAAAACTTTATCTTAGAACATCCCAGAGTAATCTTTTCCGGATTGACAGTTAATCCTTTATTGTTCAACCTCTCAAAGACTTCTCTCAAATGAGCGAGATGTTGCTGCATATCAGAAGAATACACGATAAGATCATCACAGTACTGAAAAACATACTTGTATTTCAAATCTCCAAACAATTTGTCTAATTCACGACTCAATACTTGACTACCCACACTCAAACCCATAGGCAACATATTAAACTCGTAAAGACCATTGGGAGTGACAAAAGCCGTGTACTTTCTACTGGATGGAGTTAATGGTATTTGGAAAAAGGCGGAATGCAAATCAATTACGGAGAACACTTTGGCTCCATGAAATATTTGGAAAGCTGCTTCCAAAGTGGGCAATGGAAAACAATCAAACACCACTTTGTTATTAAGCTTCCTATAGTCGATGACCAACCTATGGCCTCCACTAGGTTTTGGAACAAGAAAGGCTGGGCTCGCATAACTAGAACGACTTGGCCTAATAACACCTTGTTGCATAAGCTTATGAATTTTCGCTTTGTAACAATTGCAACTTAGGTGGAGAAAATTGAAAGGGTGGAGACCGCACAGGAACATTATCCAACAATTCCAGTTCACAAAAACTGTTTTTTGCTCTCCCTAATCGATCACTAAATAATCCAGGGAATTCTTTCACCAATTTAGATAATTCCTTATCCTCCTCAAGATTATTGAGAGACATAACACAACATTGTTCCGAAGGATTCTTACCATATGCATGCCCATACATACAAGGATGTACGTTAAACGGCAGCGAAACGTCTCGAGCAAATCTGAAATTACAGACTCCATTCTGAAAATCAATCCTCATGCCGGATTTCGACATAAAGTCATAACCTAGAATAATTGGAACAGGTAACTCTTGGGCCACATAAAACAACTGGTCCCATGAAAACTTATTTATCTTTAAGTGTAACCGAACCATTTTATCTACAGAGAAAACTTGATTGTTGACTGATTTACACTTCAAAGAAGTCTTCTTCAAAAATTTCTTAGGCAAAGCAGAGATAAAGTCTTCTCGCACAAGAGAAATAGAAGCACCACTATCCAATAAACCGTCTATTTTCTGGTGGAAAACTTCCACCGGTAAATGAGGCAGATTTGCCACAAAAGATGACGGTCTATTTTTCCCTGAAGGAAATACTCTCTTAGAAGTTTGAATTCTTTTCTTATGCTTTCTCGAGGAAAAAGTCCCAACATTAACCTGAGGAATGGTTAAATCTTTGGACCGACATTCTCTAGACAAATGCCCATACCGCTGACATTTCCAACACTGTAGATTCTTTTTTGAATACCCAGAAGGACGATTCGCCGAAGTATTAGATTTATTTAAATTGTCAACTTTACTTCTTTCACTAAAGTCCCTCTGTTTTTCAGCAATTTCGAAATCCGCCACATTTCTGGCTAAGAGACACATTTCGGCTACATTATGAGGTTTTGTAGAAAATACCAAATGCTGTCTAGTAGCCGGGGACATATTTTGCAGAATAAGGTCAATTAACTTCTCTTCCGAAAATGAAGGATTCAACACAAGTGAAGCTCCTTGCACATTGGAGATAAACTCCAACAAAGATTCCTTAGGCATCTGGAATCGACGTGACACAAATTTAATCCAAAAGTCTTCCAACAATCTAGGAGGCAACAATGAACACTTCACATGTTCTAAACTTTCCATCCAAGAGAATCTCAATTTAACAACTTCACTCCAGATATTCAATAAAATTCCTCCGATGCAACTCAAAATCGAGTTTACAAAATACTCATCGGGAACCAATTTCAATTCAAAAATCGAATTAATTTTGATGAGGAAGACCACTAACGATTCCTTATCTTCACCATCACAGGGATCTACCTTTCCAATCAACTCTCGGAAAATCCGCTGATTATTCTGCTCCATAAAAGAAGAAAGGTTGGAGACAGTTCCACTAGATAAATCTTTGATAGAGCTAAGTCTACGATCACTCATGCTCTTGTGTTGTTCTGCCAAATAATCTTCTTGGGTTGCACCATCTACAATGAACTTACGCTTTATTAATATTTGTTCAGGCTGGGAGAGAGAATTCATATGATCTTTAAGCCGCTGACGTAATATGTTTACCTCACCTTCAACTTCTATACCTAGCAGGTTTAATTCACGAACAAGCTTATCTTTGGATACTATATCTACCCAGCTAGGCATGTTTATAAAGTATGATAGACACAAGATGTAAACAACAGTAAGCGAACGTAGTATTACTTGCATAAATCAGTCTCTGTTTTGGAACGAAGAAAGATGAATCAATGTTTACGTAATGTACAACAAACACGTAAACTAGTACTTAATAACTTCAACATAAGTACAGCATATCTTTCAATATAAAGTAAACACTTTGTTACCATTTGGGCGCAATTAAACCCAAAAACCAAACCCTTAACCACGCTCTGAGAAACCATTTGTGGCGAGTAGAACCACGCTCTGATAACAATTTTGTACGTAGAGAGAGAGTACGAATACAAATACGTTACTGCTACCTTCCGGGATCGCTGGGTTATGATACTGCTGTACTTAGTAAAGGATTCCAAACATTCAACGAAGTTATTTGCAACAAAACAGCCTGCCTCGGGCCCATAGAAGGCGGCTAACCATTCATCTTTCTTTTTCCACTTGGACAAGCATATAAATATAACACTGATTATAATTTGCATGGACTGACCTAATTTCGTTATGGGATAGAGAACAATGGCTATTCTTTAAATAACAACAATGGGCGTAGCATAAAATATTGGTTTTTAATACAAAATAAGTGTGGATTATTATAAAAAAATAAAGTAATATAAATAACAGAACTATATCTTGGAACAATCAATCTGAGCCCAATAATAAACAAACATAATAAGATAACGACGTACCATTCAAACAATCACACTCAAACGTCTCTAAGCAGAATCGAAAGTCCTTCTTCCATGCTGACTTAGATTAAATTAAATCCGACCATTCTTCGGTGTACAATCCACATGCTTATCTTCTGCATTACCATGCTAACTTCACCCTTCGCATGGTACACCAGAGTAGGATTCCAACACTGAATCCACTCGTAAAGAACCCAAACGCCACTTGTTAGGCCGATCGACTGACTGTTTCAGTCCACTGAGATTGCCGAGCATATATCAGGTTCGCCAGGAGAAGGGATGTGCGCTACCAAGATGCGCAATGGAAAGGGTAAAGAAGGAAGGGGTAACCACACGGAACACAGGAAACATTGGCAGGCTTCACAAATGTTCGTAAGCGGGAAGGAGCACGAAGATGATAACTGAACCGCAAAAGGCACTTTCGGTTTCTAACATGACGTCACTTTTAAATATAAAACTGCGATTACGAACATTTAATCAGGCGGAAACTAAGTTTAATACATTATTTAAATTGATATTGACCTTGTTCCTACACATTCAGTTAATATTTATATTTAAAAAATGCATTTCATAAGTAATGTATTAATTTCCCTTGATGTATAGCGATAACAAGGACAATGATGTAATAACTGTAACGTTACGAAGCAACGCCACTGAATTTTTAAAATTGTAAAATTATACTTGAATTCAGATTAGTAAGTGTTAATATTTACAAATAAAATACAAATCTGATTCATATATCAATTTATAGATAGATCAATGTACACAGATTCTTCCATCAGGTAAATATTAAATACATTTTCAACTACCACATTTATCATCGTAAATTCTTGTTAATATGATATTAGTGCACTGCATAAATATCGTAGCTGAGTGATTTAATGCATCATGCCCTCCAGGACTTGCACAGTTTCTAGTCACCATGGAGGAAGGAATTTCATAATGGAAGTTCAGCTAGGATGCGACCGGTGCCCACCCAGCATCGTTAGGAATTAGAGTAGGTGCAGTAAATAGCGGCTGTAGCACCCCTATACTTGCTAGATGATAATCTACTTCTATGATTAATACGGGTCGATGTGAAACCAGCAGTCGGCTGGCAGAGCCTTCTAAGGCTCTCGAACCGCGGAGCAATACAAACACACACTTCTAAGACTATTTTTTATAAATAGTTACAAATGAAAATCTCAAATTTGTATTACTATGTTTTATATGCAGATAACAGTTTGATATTCTCTTAACTTTATACTAAACTCCGTGGTACGTCAGGGCTGTTAGGCTCTTGGCCTCGTAGCCTACTATGCGTGAGTTGCAAGGAAGTGACTGACAGCGCGTGAACGGGCTCGCATTACACAGCTCTAAAAAAACATGCCCTTGATAGCTCAGCGAATTTCTGTGTTTTCAAGTGCACAGTTTACGAATATATTCATGAAAGTGCTGAATGTGCTCTAGTTTTTCTCATTTTTGCACATCTTATATCTTAAACAGTAAACGGTTACTAATAAAATTTATGTTTCCAGTCATGATTTGATTTCTGCACATTTTTTCGCATATATAAACATCACGTGATCCCCACTCTCACACCCCTAACTCCACACATCGGCCGTGATCTCAGTTATTTGACAAAATTAAAGTACTCACGACGTGCATCTGGATATAATAAAACAATTCGTCAAAGCGTTGGACAAGGAAGGAAAAGGTTTGAAACACGTTTGTAGAAAAATTCCTAAGCTCAGTATGTAAAAGTTAAAAGGCGGAATATTTGATGGTCCTCAAATTCGGCAATTGATGAAAGATGTAAATTTTATCGAAGTTATGACTGTTCCGGAAAGTGATGTTTGGAATGGGTTTCGTATTGGTAGTAGAAAATTTCCTAGGTAACTATAAACCACCAAATTAATTATAAAGAAATTGTGCAAAACATTCAAGATTCTGGGAGCAAATATGAGTAAAAAGTTACACTTTCTCCACAGTCACCTGGATAGATTTCCGGATAATTTAGGAAATTATAGCGACGAACAGAGAGTGCACTTTCACCAGGATCTAAAAGTAATGGAGGAAAGGTATCAGGGTAGATGGGATCATCACATGATGGCAGATTACTGCTGGTCTTTAAAAAGAGATTGTCCCCTAAAAAATTATAGAAGAAATCTTATAAAAGGCGTTTGACTGAAGTATAACATGGGGTTTCGATATTTCTCTTTCTATTTACGTCAGTGCATATTACGTTTTCAAAAACCAATTGACATTATAAATACATCTGTTATATGTTTTCATATTTTCCGATTTTTGTAGTGTAAAATGAAAATAAAGATTAAAAAAAAGAGTCAATCTTGCAAAATCACTTTAATGAATTGCGAGCATAAACATATCCGAAATAATCTTATATCAAGGGCAACAAAACCACTGTTGACCAGTGTTATAGATGACCAAACACAATCCATCTTTGTCATTACGATTTTCGGGGATGCACTGTTCTGTATTGACTCATTTCCTGTGTCATCACTGTGTGAAACGGAGACTTGCCCGTTAATCATAACATTTTAAAATCACATCAAGTTATCTGTAGCAAAACATCTTCCTTGGCGCATGTGCGATTAACATATCAATGATAGTGAAAAAGAAAATGGTTTGGATATAGCATCAATAACAACGCTGTGATCTTCGCGTCAGCTGAAAGCAGAAACGTTCATTGCATCTCACGCACTTTACCATTTTACATAGATAGGCATTATGGTATGTGTGGTCAGCCTCTCCAGTTACCCAGGTGTTATGCCTATTTTTTTTTTAATTCTGTAGCCCCTATTTTCTTTACAATCGCACAAATCCCTTCATGAAGCTGGGTGGACAAACGAAGCAGGTCAATGTTCCGCTGTGTCGGATAGTGGAGTGTAGTGTTCTACGCGCTGAACGTAAACAATAAACAGTCAGTGGCGTAGTTTATCGAGACTCAATGTTAATAAAATCCGTTGAAGTGTTAATCACAATTTTAAAATTATAATAAACAACCATGTGCTCTGTAGGTCCGTCTCCTCAATTAAAAAAAATAAGTGTAGACCTTTCGGAACTAGTCCCATCGTCAAATATTTAGAGTGAATATTACGTTAAAGTTTCTCCAACGTAAGACCCTAAATTGGTGACATTTGTAGAACGAAGGAAATACCAAGTATCGACAAGCACTTACAATGCATAACATAATAAGTTGGTTAAAGAGAGAATAAAAACATTTATTTATAGGAATTATTAAATTTTTAGGGCCGATATCTTTAGAGATGGATTAATTTGCTTTGTTATATGATTAAGATTCGTCCACCGCTGTGGTTTCGAGGTAGTGGTGTTACATTATCACGCAGCGGAACCAGGTTCGATTCCCGGTCGGGACAATATTCCTGGGTGAGCTTTTTCGTGGTTTCTCCTCATCTGTAAGGCAAATAACAGGAAACATTAAGACTCGAACATCATACGGCCACCATAATCATCATCATCATTCATATTCGCCTTAGATTAAGTTTAGGATTAAGTACTCTCCTGGTGTACCACTATCTTCATCACCACCCATCGTATCATCGGGGCAGCGTAACCCGTCTTCAAGGCGCCTCAACCTCAGAAGTGTATTAAATTACACGAATGCCAGAAGACAACACCAGTAATGTCGAAATGAGAACCTAGGTCATTGAATAAACAAATGACTGATACCACGCTATGTCATTACAAGTAATACATTTTCTCAAGTAATATTAAAACGAAATGACGGTGTCCACCACTGAATGTGAACACAGCATGCACGCGCACCCCTGTACTAGACACAAGGATCGAGTAACAAGTTGCGAACACTAGCAATGACTTAACTGTAATATTACGAAGATACTCCACTCAATGTGAATGTGAAATATTTTAATTGAAATTAATAAATTATTAATATTTCTCATAAGTAATGCCACGAGTGATTTCCAAATTATCGTTAAATTCACGATTCACGAAGTGAGGAGTGAATTTATCTAGAGAATTTGTAAATCAAGAGTGGCATTTGTTAGGACCATTTAACGAATAAAATTAAGCTGTTTACACACAAATTATTATTTTACTATAGTTATTTTAAAATATGTATATATTTAATGTAAACGGCGATGTTTGAAAACAAATGAGAAACAATTGGTACGCTTCATCTGCTTCTTTTGTTTATCACTGCAACCAGATCATACTATTTATTGTCTAAGGAACGCAATATTGTTAGAATGCTCTCTAGTGGAGAAGAAATGAAACACATCAAACTGTATATTAATTCATTTCTGATGTATGATGTAAAATGACAATTATATTTTTCTGGATTATTACCTGGGAAAAAATACATTTAGGAAGGTGAAAACAGTGGTTTCTTTTTTTGGTGGTATAATCAATTGCTACAAATGTTTTATATTAACTCCTGCAAGCGCTATGTGTTCACATCCATGCACTATATATACAATCTGGTAGCCGTATTTTTTATGGAGTCAGTCACTACAAAATAATGGTCAGACCTGTTCATAATATTAATAAATAATAGTTTTAAAGAACTAAAAGAACACGCTTTATTAGAAAACTAAAAAATGAAAAATAATTTTAATTTCCAATACGCTTGGGATAAAATAAAGTGGTCAACAAAAAAATCATCTCCAACACATGTAGAATAAAATTAGAGTTATCGACAAAAAGAAAATAATTTTACCATCAAAAGCGTGGAGTGCTCTATATCAATTAATATATTTGACAATAAACAGATATTGGTAAAAGTAAGCTCTCTAAGAAGAAAATGTAAAAATCATAAAAAGGACCCCACGCTTTTGATGGTAAAATTATTTTCTTTTTGTTCATAACTCTTTTTTACAGAATAAGATAAAAATGTAAATATCCTTAAATTCAATACTATTGTAGTATGAGCTAAAAGTAATACTCCTCTATAAAAAAAACTCTCCTAGCCGGATTTGAACCAGCGACGTATGGATTACTGAAATTATATACCATTAAGAGTTCACTACTCTACCAACTGAGCTCTTACAACGATTGACTAAAACCTCGACAAGTCCGCAACCTATTATACCAGTTTTCATTTTTTTTTTTATTTTCGGATGATTCTGGCCAGGATTTTAGAAACAAAATATGAAATTGTTGTATTGTCACGGGTTCTCTACACGTATACAAAGTTTCAAGTCGATCCAATGTTTCTAAGTGGGTGAAAATCGCGTTGAAAGATTCCGTTACATTGATACAAAAACACTTCTTTTTTATTTTCTGATGATTATGGCCAGGAGTTTAGAAAATAAATATGAAATTATTGTATTGTCACGGGTCCTCTACAAGT
Organism: Diploptera punctata; assembly: GCA_030220185.1. Taxonomy (NCBI): domain Eukaryota; kingdom Metazoa; phylum Arthropoda; class Insecta; order Blattodea; family Blaberidae; genus Diploptera; species Diploptera punctata. Next base: position 120,209 of record JASPKZ010007746.1, read on the forward strand.
ATACAAAGTTTCAAGTCGATCCAATGATTTTAAGTGGGCGAAAATCGCGTTGAAAGATTCCGTTACATAGATAGATAGATAGGTAGATAGATAGATAGATAGATAGATAGATAGATAGATAGATAGATAGATAGATAGATAGATAGATAGATAGATAGATAGATAGATAGATAGATAGATAGATAGATAGATAGATAGATAGATAGATAGATAGATAGATAGATAGATAGATAGATAGATAGATAGATAGATAGATACAGGTTAAGCTAATATAAAGCGTGTAAAAAGGAGGAGCTTTCTTTAATATTGTAAATTTAACACTGATAAATATTTGGTGAAACACGACTGTGATTGGCTATAAAACAGAAATAATTGAAACGTGATTGGTCATTGACTCCCATTTGGGGCATGATTTAAAGAGTTAGATTAAATCCAAAACGGGTTCACCTAACAATTTATACAGCTGAAATATGCAGACGTATTAATTTGACAACGCTTCGTCTGTCAGGTAAATAGTACATACATTTTCAAATACCAAATTTATAATAGTTTAAATTATATGGCATCACGTGGTACGCTGTAGGATCTACTCATTGAACTTTATAACAAATTTATCTCAAACATTACAAATATTCTGTTTTACGTCCTTTCAGATTAAAATTTGAAATTCTGTTTTCAAATTGAACAAGCGTTCTTTAAAATCCATGGCGCAACAAGCCTGCCAGATCTTTAGCCTATCAGCTATTTGTCACTAGTGTTTAGTGCCACGGTACTCCCAGAATGTTTAGGTAAACTTTAAAAGTTCTGACTCTACCGGGAATCGACCCCGCGACCTTCCGCTCATACCATATTGGCTTAACCAATCATAGAACGTGATTAAATTAACTGCTTTAGCATATTTTAAATTATTTTTATTACGGAAGATGTTCTTTCTCGTGTTTAAAACATAAATATATCCTATACTTTATATAACACAATAGGGTTACAAAATCAGTATGTTGATCGGATGACAGGAACTTTAAACCACAAAAAATCGACACAATGTAGCTAGCCTCGCTGGATCCTATTGAATGTCCATAATAAAATACAGCAATAGACAAGACGCATAACAAACACATATGGCCACTTAAATTACGTTAGAGAGAACAACTGTTATAACAATCATGCCTTGGAACAATAATTACAAATAGGGATGAGATGCACAAGAAAATTAAACATGGGCTCAATTCTGGAAATGCATGTTGTTATGCATTTTAGGGAGAGTTATCGTCCAACGTCTCTCAAAAAATCGTTAAAATGAAAATATATAAAACTGTTATCCTCCCAGTTGTAGTATGTGGATGTGAAGCATAGACTCTTGCTTTAAGAGTAGAGAAAAGGTTACGAGCAATTGAGAATAAAATTCATAGGAATATTTGTGGATCTAATTGAGATTAAGTTACATTAAGATGGCGGATGTAGCTGAAACACGGCTTGAGTGTGCTCTAAAAAGTACTGAATGAATAATTATAGATGTGGTAGCTTCCCGTTGCTTTCCACAAGGTATGATAAAGTGAACAGTTTTGAAATGCCATGTGCCTGGAAAGGCTCCAGCAATAAGCTTGCCCTAACAGAGAGGCTGTATTGCTATACCTCTTCCGAGCCAAGTTCGAGTTGTAATGTCAATAAACCACATCCGCACAAAGTTGTCAACACAGGGACTAAGTCTGGATAGTTTTATATTTGTTATTATTTTGTAGGAAGTTGTGTGGTGCCCCTTTAGTTATTGCAATCAGTCTTCTGTTTTTGTTTGTAGATTGGCACGATAGTAATTTTTTCTTCATTTTATTTGAAGTTTTTTTCCCCCAAATCGTATACACAACCGTTATATCTTGTCCATCAAGTGTTCTCACCTAATGTTATTAGTTCTGCTGTGATCCCATCTGAACCTGACGCTTCATACGTCTTATGTTTGCTATCGCTAATTGGATCCCTGGAGCTAGGCTCTCTGATTGATAGTTATGCTATCTGTAAATCATCCTTTAAATATCCTGTTCTGCATATAGTCTTAGTATTTGATTAAATAATTAATTTTATATATTTAATATACTTCTGGAATCTGTAATCATATCCCCATTTTTATTCCCAATTGATCAGTTGAAGGCCCGAACCTTATATTTCCATTTTGTTTCCCCAATATAATTCTCCGGCGATCTTATTTGTTGCATACATCTTGAGAACATTTATCTTCTCTCTAAAATATTCTATCGTTTTACAGGATCACTCGATTTACTTTAAAATAACTAGCCTAGAGGTAACTTGGATTATGTGTGATTTCCCCGGTAATTCGTTAATACTCTTCTACTTTTTAGAGATTTCTCTGAAGTGTATGTTTACGGCACGAGTAGTCAACATTCCATTTCCGAGATAATTTTTGTTTGAAGATGAAGGTTGAACATATCAAAAATAAAATAACGGTCTATTCACAAACAAATCAGAGAAATATAAAATTATAAATTACTATTTCATTATCCATTTCCATTATCTTACTAGACGTAACATGGATGCAACTCTGAGATATAAGCAACGGAGTGGCTTAATTTTAAAAAAAGATTAACAATTAGCTCCCTGTAATTACGTAAAACGGAATATTTCGTAATTTTAGAGTTACATTTGTCGCACGTTCATGAATTAACTATCATAGTATTTTATGTTACTAACTAACTAATTAACTCACTGGCTCTATCGAACCCGTAGGTTCCTTGCCGCGCAGACATAAGCTCTCCATAAATGCCTATCCTGAACTAAAGATTTCCAATCATACCCTGGATAATCTTCTTCCCTCAAATAATGGATAATTATATTCTCCCACCTCAACTGGGCGTTTTCCCTCTGGTTTTCCTACAAGAAACTTCCACGCACCTCTTTCATCCCCCGTACTTGCTACATGTCAAGTGTACGAGACATAACTTCTTATTATATCTAGTTTCCTAGACAAGTCATAAAGCTCACTATTATGTAGTTTTCTCCATTCACCTGTCTGTTCGTCCCAAACATTTTCGTTACTACTTTATTCTGAAACACTCGTAATCTTCTTTCCTCCCTTAAAGCAAGAGTCCATGTTTCGCATCCATATAACATATATGTTTTATATGTTTACAGTTTTACGTTTTTTGAAACTGATTTGGGACGCATAATGCATAACAACATGCATTTATAGAATTGAGCCTCTGTTTAACTTCTTTGTGCATCTCATTCCAATTTGTAATTATTCATCCCACACATATGAAATCACCCACTACTTCACAATTTCCATTGTTTGTGATTAAATGTCATTTACATTGTATAACGCATTTCTATGTGTGAACATAATTTTATTGATGTACATTTCCAGTCTCAATTACTTTGTGTTACTCAATAGAGTGTGCGTGTTTATCTGCTCGCTATCGCTTAATAATACTACATCAGCAGCATAAACTAACAGCCTATTAATGCCATTGAGTTTTAGGCCCTCTTCATTCTCCAACGATCTGATGGCATGCTCTAGTACAAAATTGAATACTAGAGGAGATGGTATATCTCCATGCTTTAACCCATTTTGAATTTCTAAAGTATCCGAAAACTGTTTGCCTACATACACCCTACTCTATGTGCCAGACACATTCGCACAAGTCTAACTTTTTAGCAATTCCGAACTACAGAAGGATACTATTTAACGTCTCCCTCTTAACTGAATCGTATGCATTTTTTTAAGTCTACATACGAGCACACTTGATGTACAGTGCCATTATATTCCCATTTCTTTTTTAAAATTCTCGTATACTAAAATCTGATCTGTTGTAGACCTGTTTCTTTTAAATACACACTGATGATCTTCTAGAATGTCATAAATATACGAAGTAAGCCTGCTTACTAATTTATTTGTTTGGATTTTGTACTCAGTTAAGAGGTATCATACATAATTCTAAAGGGTAAACGACATGATTTTATAATTGTAAATGTACATGCCCCCACAGAAGATAAAGATGACAAGATCAAGGATGAGTTCTATGAAGAATTAGATTGCTTATTTGATAGCCTTTCACGATATCGCATGAAAATTATCTTAGGAGATTTTAATGCAAAAGTGGGGCGGGAAGATATATTCAAACCAACAATAGGCAAATTCAGTCTTCATGAAGATAGTAACGACAACGGGGTTAGATTAGTCACATTTGCCACATCAAAGAATCTCACTGTTAAGAGCAAAACATTTCAGCATAAGGATATTCATAAATACACCTGGACGTCCCCAGATGGAGAAAACTCGGAACCAGATAGATTCATGTATTAGTGGATAAACGCTGACACAGTAGCATCATTGATGTTAGATCAGTTAGAGGGACTGACTGCAATTCGGACCATCACCTGGTCAGAGTGAAAATCAGACAACGGCTATCGCTTATGAGAGGAACAAACACTAAAGATGATTCTGTAAAATATGAATTAAAAAAACTTGAAAAATGATGAAAATGCGGCAAGAATGCCAAATCAAAATTGCTAATAGATTTGAAGTACTGGAATCTTCAGATGACAATGTGGCAAACGAAGAAGAAACTGATATAAATAAAGAATGGGAGGCTATAAGAGATACTATTAAATTGTCAGCATCAGAAAGCATTGGTTGTTTAAAAAAGAGGCAAAACAAGAAATGGTTTGATGAGGAATGTGCCGACATTGTAAAGAAAATAAAGCTAGCAAAAATGAAATGGTTACACGAGCCAAATGAGGTAAATTTAGAGCAATTGGGTAGTGTTAGACGGGAAACCACCAAGTTACTAAGGAGTAAAAAGAGGGAATATTTGAGAGAGAAGATTAATGATCTTGAAATGAATGCAAAAAATAGGAACATTAGAGAATTATATCAGGGAATTAGTATAGAGAAGAAAGGGTTTCAGGCGAGAACAAACATAATTCGGAATGAAAATGGGGATATGATTGCAGATTCTAGGAGTATATTAAATAGATGGAAAAGTTACTTTAATCAGCTATTAAATGTACATACAGAACAGGACATTGAGGAGGATAAGTTACAGACAGCAGAAATGTTAGTCGCAGAACCAAGTTCATTAGAGGTTGAAATGGCGATTGAAAAATTGAAGATGTATAAAGCATCAGGTCCAGATGAGATCCCAGAAGAACTGATAAAATCAGGGGGAGAAAAATTGATGGACAAGATACGCTGGTTGCTTAGTATGATTTGGGAAAAAGAAGCTCTTCCAGATGAATGGAAGGAATCAATTATCGTAGCAATTTATAAGAAAGGAGATAAAACTGATTGCAACAACTACAGGGGCATCTCATTAATTTCAACTTCGTACAAAATTCTAACAAATATATTAGTAAGCAGACTTAGTCCCTATATTGATGACATTCTAGGAGATCATCAATGTGCATTAGAAGAACATTTAGAAGAAACAGCTCTACAACAGATCAGATTTTTAGTATAAGACAGATTTTAGAAAAGAAATGGGAATATAATGGTACTGTACATCAACTATATGTAGACTTCAAAAAAGCATATGATTCAATTAAGAGGGAGAAGTTATATAGTATCCTGCTGGAGTTCAGAATTCCTAAAAAGTTAGTTAGACTTATACGAATGTGTCTAAATGGCTCTAAGAGTAGGATGCGTGTAGGCAAACAGTTTTCGGACACTTTTGAAATCCAGAATGGGTTGAAGCAAGGAGATGCACTATCTCCTCTACTATTTAATTTTGTTACTAGAGCATGCCATTAAATCTTTAGAGAATGAGGAAGGCTTACAACTGAATGGTATTAATAAGCTGTTAGTTTATGCTGATGATGTAGTATTGTTGGCCGATAGCGAGGAGATACTAAAGGACAACACGCACACACTATTGAGTAACACTAAGAAATTAGGACTGGAAGTAAATATCAATAAAACTAAATATATGGTCACACGTAGAAATTCATTATATAATGGAAATGGACAGCTAATGACAAATGAGGGAAATTTTGAGGAAGTGGCTGAATTCAAATACCTAGGAACAATGATCACAAATAGGAATGAGATGCACAAAGAAATTAAACATAGGCTCAATTCTGGAAATGCATGCTATTATGCATTGCAGAGACTCTTGATGTCCCAACTCCTTTCAATAAACGTTAAACTGAAAATATATAAAACTATTATTCTACCAGTTATATTATATGGGTGCGAAACATGGACTCTTACTTTAAGGGAGGAAAGGAGATTACAAGTATTTGAGAATAAAGTACTTAGGAAAATTTTTGGACCAAAGAGAGATGAACAGACAGGTGAATGGAGAAGACTACATAACAATGAACTACATGGTCTTTATAGGAAGCCAGATATAATAAGAACAGTTAAGTATCGTAGACTGCGTTGGGCAGGACATGTTGCACGTATGGGGAATGAAAGACTTGCATGGAAGCTTTTTTTAGGAAAGCCAGAGGGAAAACGCCCAGTTGGTAGACCAAGAATGAGGTGGGAGAATAACATTAACTATGATTTGAGGGAAGTAGATTATACAGGGAATGATTGGAAAACATTAGCTCAGGATAGTAGGGATGTATGGAGAGCTTATGTCCGCGCGGCCATGAACCTACGGGTTCGATAGTGCCAGTGAGTAAGTAAGTAAGTAAATAAGTTAAGTGTAATGAGATGCCACTGTAGTTGTTTCTATCAGTTTTATCTCCTGTCTTATAAATTGGGACGATAATCGATTCTTTCCATTCATTTGGAAGAGTTTAGTTCTCCCAAATCATACAAAGTAATCGACTTGTCTTGTCCATCAATTTTTGTCCCCCTGATTTTATCACTTGTTACATTAATATCAGTTTAAATTGTGGTAAATCTGTTTTTAATTGTATTTATTAATTACATGATAGATGAGGCGTAGTTCATTTTTCCGTCCGACAAACGCAGCCATATAAACTAATGTATGAAGCATTTTAGAAATGAAAACTTTAAAAAAGTCAATGTTTTAAGAATTGGTCGTTATAAAATAATATTTTTAAATTTCGCATTCAGTGGCGTTGCTACGTAACGTTATAGTAATACGTCAACATTCTTGTTATCGCTACGTTACAAGGTTAATTTTATACAAATGTTTATGAAATAGACATGTTTAATTAAGTACATTAGGACTAATTGCATCAAACGAAAAGTTCTCTAATCGATTTAAACAAATATCATATACTTTTCTCGTGGGACCCTGTTTAAATATTCATGAGCAAGATTTAATCCCTGCAAAGGTGACATATATTAATATTTTTAGGTAAATTGACATTCGGCATGTAATGTATACTATATTGAATAAAACTTTTCATCCAATGTTTCTCATTTTTACTTTTCTACTTTCTTCCAGTTCGATATAGTCGATTCTAATGCACTAGTTGATGCCTGTGGTTGGCGAGTTCCACACCCGGCCGGGCACTGTGTAAATATCACTTTTAATCAAGCAGCAAACTCGGATAATTACGTTATATTCTTTTAACAACGTTGTACAAGAAAAACGTTATTTTTTCTGTCTCGTAGACGCCAGAAGTCCACTTTCTTGCTGTATTTTCATATTTGTGATAACGATGTTCCTTGAGTGAATCAGACTGGGTACTCCTTATCTTACCAATGTTAAATTTGTAATTTTGTGGTGCGTTCATCTCCTAAACTACTCAATATAGGTTAATAAATGTATTAGTTTCAGAAACAACCTTTATGTAGTAGCTGTTAAAACAATTTGAAATAAATTTGACACACACATTTTTGGTTTGGAATTTTTTTTCATATTCAAATTTAAGCAACATTTTCACAACCTTTGATTTTTTGTGACGAAACTATGAATCACAAAATATTTCAAATTGTTTTAATAGCTAGATAAAGGCTGTTTCTGAAAGCGTAAAACTTTTACTAACCTATCTTGATCAGTTTAGGAGATGAGAGCACCAGAAAATGACAAATTTAACATTGGTAAGATAGGGAGTAGCCAGTAGAGCAAGTGTTTTCATTTATGTTAGCAGTTGTTAAATTCAACACTTGTCAGTGTTTGAACAACATTTGTTAACTGAACATTCTTCCACACTAACTGTGAATGGATACAAATTGATGTGTGGTTTCATGAAAAGTGTCAAAAGTTGACTGTTTATAAATGGGATTTCCGATACATTGGATGTGACGCAGAGAGTGATTAAAAGTTTTGTCATGAATTTACTTTAATACTTTCACGAAATTACCTGAAACCTTCAAACCTCCAGAGAAAAATAGATCAACATGACGAGCTTCGGGGATTGAACCACTTGATCCGATCCGTCTCCAGAATTTATAGCAGTTCTCTCCATCGCTTCCTTGGTCTTCCACAATTCTTCGTTTATCCTGTGGTCTGTATCTATATGACTGTAATGGAATTCTTGATGGTTGCATGCGTTGTAAATGTAAATGCCAGTTTGACCGGTATTCGTCAATAATATCTAATATATTATCGATACTTGGTTTATTTTATTGTCAATAAGAGAGTACCGTGCAAGAGGTCTAAGTCATTTCATCTCTGCTGCTCCTATGGCATGTGGTTAACATCCAGTTTTCTGAACCGCGTAAAAATGCAGATAGTTCTAATGATCTGTATAGTTTCTTTTCTCACTTTCCTGAATGTAGTTCGTTTCATTGAGGATGTTGTGTTAATTTGTGTTCTAAGTCATTTGGAACTTGGTATGAAACATTGCAGTCTATATAATTGAAATCATGAACTTGTTCTAATGTTGTATTGTTTATAATTATTTTTGTTCTGATTTTTGTCGTCCATCCATCAAGTGCTGTTGTGCTATAAAAACATATGGTAAAAAATAAAGAAGTGTGGATAAATGTGTGTATAAATATAAATAGAAACTTCAGCTGCAATATGAAGAATGTGTTAAATAAAACTTCCTGAAAGAATATGAGGAAGCTTATTGAGGCAAATACGTGCTATATGATACGTGGTGCACATCAGAAGGTCGCAGTTTTCAATGCCTGATGCGATCAATACTATTACAACTTTGCTTATATATTTATTTAGTTACATTTTCCTGAGAATCCACTCGGCATCAAAACGGAATGTATAGCAGATGCATGTTCTTAGAATATAAAGGCCGAAAACAGTGTTCGCAAACCATCTGATGTCACGTGCAGATTTGCTAGAAAGACGCGAGCCTTAACCTCGAATATACCAAGAGTCTTAACTCCGGTAGTAAAATCACTTTATACCTTTTCTCACCCGGCTGTGAGAAAACTTGTACTTATTTCCCTCAGATATCTCGAGAAAGACGTTCATGTTCTTAAAGAGGTTTCAGAATGTTTAATAAATATTTGTTAGTTTTATCTTAAATTAGACCCAAAATATATCGATGTTTTATCGAAACTTATTCTATCTCAATTATCGTCAGCTAGATAAAATAGTACAAGTTGGTACCCGGACGCTACGCACTGTGGAGTAGTTTAGTGTAAAAAATGAAGAGATTTAAGTGAACGTCAGAATGTTACCCGTAAGGATTGAAAATAAAATATTCATAATTCGAGAGTTGCATCCCTTCTAATTTCAATTAGTTATCCTTAAAAATATATATTTAGAACATATTAACAAGCAAATTAACGATGATAAATGTATTTGAAAACGCATTCAATATTGACATGAAGGAAGCGTTTGTCCATTTGTCCATGTGAAAATAAATTGAAACATAAACCAGTTTAGTATTCTGCTAAATAATAATATTTAATTAAATTGAATTAAAATGTTATCTTACATTCCGTGGTTCTGCCTCGTAACGTTATAATAATTGTTACGTCATCATTTACGTTATGGCTTTGCAACAGGATGAATTTTATACATATTGTAATGAAATTTGTTTTTTAATTAGAAAATCGAAGAAAGCGCAGTATCAGGATAAATAACATATGTAGCATATTTTCGACTCTTTCATAATAGCAATTCTGTGGTTGGAAAAGCTACATTACAATATAATGTGATATAATTTTATAACTTCCATTTAATGTGCGTAGAATTACAAGAACATTTTGTTCTACGTAATACTTTTCTTATTCTCCTTCTAACTTTCCTAAGCTCTGTAATCGGTATTCACTGAGGACAGGTTATCATGATCGCCTGTGGTTCTAGGAATCACTTCATCAAACGGCTGGGGACGGTCAATTGTTTACAGTTTAAAAATCTATGAGTTATATATGTATGTTTTTAAGATAATTCTAGAAACACGGTTGTACCTTAAATCGTCATTTGTTCTAGACATGTCATGATATTTTATAAAATTTAACTGTTTTCAGATTTCTCTTACTTAGGAAGTGTATTTGCAGAGTATAAGAGTGACATTGATTCAAAATTACAAAAATATAATAAAATGAATGGGGTAATACGAAGACATTTTGGTAAACAGATGAGGACAGAGACAAAACTAAGATTACATAACGTCACATCAAAAGCTGCTCTAAAATACGGAAGTGAAATTTGGATTTTAAATAAAAGAAACTCTCATAAACTTCAAGTAAGCCAAATGCGCTTCTTACGATCATTGTTAGGAGTTAATAGACTGGATCACCAAAGGAACACTACTATCAGAGGAAAACTTGGAGTAGCAAGTTTAAATGAAGATATCCAAAGATACCAACAAGAATGGAAAAATCATCTGAGAAGAATGGCAAGAAATAGACTTCCAAAATTGGCATTCCAATATACCGCAACTGGACATAGGGACCAAGGAAGACCAAAACATCGGTGGAAAGATCAAGACCATCTTCGCTAGGTTTACCGTACAGGCCACATGGCCTAAAACGAATTTGTTCATGATGATGATGAACTGTTTTATTAACTCTATAACTAACTGGACCTAACAGATACTCTTCATTTGTTAAAACATGTCACATAATAAACATAAAGTTAAAGACTAAAAACAAATTAGGGTAAAACATATTCAGAATTATTAAAAGTAAACAAGATTACGAATATAAATAATTCCAATAAACAGAAAACCCTAAATTTGCTAACACAATTTACAATACATTCTGACATGCGCGCATCTGAGGAACGGGACATGCGCTCACTCCAGTCGCATCTGAGGAACGGGACATGCGCTCACTCCAGTCGCATCTGAGGAACGGGACATGCGCTCACTCCAGTCGCATCTGAGGAACGGGACATGCGCTCACTCCAGTCGCATCTGAGGAACGGGACATGCGCTCACTCCAGTCGCATCTGAGGAACGGGACATGCGCTCACTCCAGTCGCATCTGAGGAACGGGACATGCGCTCACTCCAGTCGCATCTGAGGAACGGGACATGCGCTCACTCCAGTAGCATCTGAGGAACGGGACATGCGCTCGACTCAGGGGTCGAATCCGAGGGGGACGGGAACATGCGCTCACTCCAGTCGCATCATTGAGGAACGGGACATGCGCTGACTCCAGTCGCATCTGGGTGGAACGGGACATGCGCTCACTCCAGTCGCATCTGAGGAACGGGACATGCGGCTGACTCCAGTCGCATCTGGAGGAACGGGACATGCGCTCACTCCAGTCGCATCTGAGGAACGGGAACATGCGGCTCACGCCAGTCGCATTCTGAGGAACGGGACATGCGCTCACTCCAGTCGCATCTGAGGAACGGGACATTGCGCTCATTCCAGTCGCATCTGAGGAACGGGACATGCGATCACTCCAGTCGCAGCTGAGGAACGGGACATGCGCTCACTCCAGTCGCATCTGAGGAACGGGACATGCGCTCACTCCAGTCGCATCTGAGGAACGGGACATGCGCTCACTCCAGTCGCATCTGAGGAACGGGACATGCGCTCACTCCAGTCGCATCTGAGGAACGGGACATGCGCTCACTCCAGTCGCATCTGAGGAACGGGACATGCGCTGACTCCAGTCGCATCTGAGGAACGGGACATGCGCTCACTCCAGTCGCATCTGAGGAACGGGACATGCGCTCACTCCAGTCGCATCTGAGGAACGGGACATGCGCTCACTCCAGTCGCATCTGAGGAACGGGACATGCGCTCACTCCAGTCGCATCTGAGGAACGGGACATGCGCTCACTCCAGTCGCATCTGAGGAACGGGACATGCGCTCACTCCAGTCGCATCTGAGGAACGGGACATGCGCTGACTCCAGTCGCATCTGAGGAACGGGACATGCGCTGACTCCAGTCGCATCTGAGGAACGGGACATGCGCTGACTCCAGTCGCATCTGAGGAACGGGACATGCGCTCACTCCAGTCGCATCTGAGGAACGGGACATGCGCTCACTCCAGTCGCATCTGAGGAACGGGACATGCGCTCACTCCAGTCGCATCTGAGGAACGGGACATGCGCTCACTCCAGTCGCATCTGAGGAACGGGACATGCGCTGACTCCAGTCGCATCTGAGGAACGGGACATGCGCTCACTCCAGTCGCATCTGAGGAACGGGACATGCGCTCACTCCAGTCGCATCTGAGGAACGGGACATGCGCTCACTCCAGTCGCATCTGAGGAACGGGACATGCGCTGACTCCAGTCGCATCTGAGGAACGGGACATGCGCTGACTCCAGTCGCATCTGAGGAACGGGACATGCGCTGACTCCAGTCGCATCTGAGGAACGGGACATGCGCTCACTCCAGTCGCATCTGAGGAACGGGACATGCGCTCACTCCAGTCGCATCTGAGGAACGGGACATGCGCTCACTCCAGTCGCATCTGAGGAACGGGACATGCGCTCACTCCAGTCGCATCTGAGGAACGGGACATGCGCTGACTCCAGTCGCATCTGAGGAACGGGACATGCGCTGACTCCAGTCGCATCTGAGGAACGGGACATGCGCTCACTCCAGTCGCATCTGAGGAACGGGACATGCGCTGACTCCAGTCGCATCTGAGGAACGGGACATGCGCTCACTCCAGTCGCATCTGAGGAACGGGACATGCGCTCACTCCAGTCGCATCTGAGGAACGGGACATGCGCTCACTCCAGTCGCATCTGAGGAACGGGACATGCGCTCACTCCAGTCGCATCTGAGGAACGGGACATGCGCTGACTCCAGTCGCATCTGAGGAACGGGACATGCGCTCACTCCAGTCGCATCTGAGGAACGGGACATGCGCTGACTCCAGTCGCATCTGAGGAACGGGACATGCGCTCACTCCAGTCGCATCTGAGGAACGGGACATGCGCTCACTCCAGTCGCATCTGAGGAACGGGACATGCGCTGACTCCAGTCGCATCTGAGGAACGGGACATGCGCTCACTCCAGTCGCATCTGAGGAACGGGACATGCGCTCACTCCAGTCGCATCTGAGGAACGGGACATGCGCTGACTCCAGTCGCATCAGAAAAATAATTTTCTCAAGTAATTTCCCCCGGTATGACTGATGTCCACTACAAATCGTGAGTAATTTGGTTATCTACACTACGTAGTGTCTCTAACAGCTAGGGGACTCGTCTGACAGACCAAGAGCCTTGCAAACTTAACTCATCATGGGGTTCAATGTTTAAAGAACGGTGAAGGGTGAATTGAAAGCAGAATAACAAGATAAAGAGAAGGGAATCTCCATATAGCTACTTGGATTTGAAACATATATCTCAATATTTACGCTCTATCGCACTAACCAATGTTGATACTTGGACAAACAAGGACCAGGCACATATGTTCCTCTATTTGAAATCCCCGTAAGACAAATGTCGGGAGACGCTAGGGACCAAACGTTTCCCGAACATCATCCAGCCAGCATTATAAACATTATCACCGTACAAGCCATGTTTAGTAGCAGCGGTAGCAGTTGGACATTATTAGACTAAAAGTAAGATACATACAACGTTATTTACAAATATGGGTCGTATGGGCAGTAAGCCGTACATGCTGTTGACAGTCCGTTACAATAAAGTAATGTTTGGTAATAATAAAACGTAAAACAAAAAAGAAAACACATGAATATTACAATTAGTCAAGGATTATGATCCGAATGTTTAGTGTATGTGCGTGTGTGTTGTGTGTGTGTGTGTGCGTATTTGTGTATTGTGTGTTGTATCAGAGGACAGTGAGCTGATCACTCATTCGGGGAGTCGCTCCATGTTGTTATATAGTCGGGTGTTCCACAGTTAAAATTCCTCTCCTGACAGGTGGTGCCCGGGTGGTATGTGTCACGTAAAAGTACCTGTAAGGTGAGAGGCTAAATTGCGTTCTTGAGATGTGACTGTATTAATGAACTTCTATTAATATTACTAAAATATCACTTAGTACATTATAATAGAAATTAGTCCGTGTTGTATCAGCTAATTATAAAAAACTGCATGGTGCGACAGGCCTAGAAGGCTCTTGGACCACCTGCCGACTTCTGTCTCACATCCATATGTGATAATTACCCAGTGTATGGGTGACATGTATTCAGCATATTGGGTTCCCCAGCCGTTATAGCTGCTACTTATTGCAGTTAGCCAAATGTCACACGATGTTGGGCGAGAACCAGTCCCATACTGGCCGGAATTCTATGAGAAAATGTGTTCCCCCGTGGAGACTGAAACCAGCGGAAGTCGTGTGGTCTGCGCCGAGGCATCTCTCGCCTACTGACAGCTGATATTCAAGTTAATGTATTTAGGCTTCCTGTTCGCTGCAGTAGTTAATTCAACAAAATGAGAGAAAATGTGTGTCTAAACTGGACGTGAACTCAAGACCTCCTGCTGTACGTTGCACACTAACAATTTGTGTTAGTTAGGCAGTCAAGGAGCAAACACAAATATCTCTCTATTTGAAATCCCCGTGTAACCATATTAGTGAACTTGTGTTCACATTACAACAGGGTCGCTACTGCTAGCAGCACGTTATGCCATATCATGTCAGCTGATTACAAACTTCATATTGCATTCGCATTAATACTCAATACCAATAAATAATAAAATAATTTTTCTACACCTGGATTTGAATAGAAAATCTCCAGCTTTACGGGTTCTCGCATTAACCAATTGTGCTACTTATACATTATAGAAGTTGCCCGAATACATTAATTTCAATATTTATAATTATCTGACACTGCATGCATTAAATCCCGTTACATTATCTTCTCAATAGAAACGACTTATTATAATGTGAATAGAAGTTTGCTAATACGGTTACACGGGGATGTAAAATAGAAAACGATTTGTGTCTGCCTAAGTAGCACAACAGGTTAGTGCACCAGCGTGTAATGCTAGAGATAAGGGATGTACATTTATTTTTAGGCAGAATAAATTATCTTTAATTGTATTAGCTATTGCACGTGAGGAAAAAGTCTGAATACGTTAGTTGCAACGTAACATCTACAGGGTGTTTCAGAATAATATTACACACTTCCTGGGGTTTGTTGAGGGAACTTAGTAGATAATGTTTTGATAAAAAAACCTATATCCCGAAATGTAGAATTTCGATGTAAAATAGGTTTGAATATCAAAACACAATGGGCTGATGTCATATGTCATGTATTTTAGAATAAGTACTACAAATATGGTTCCACGTGGTGACCATAATGTACCTTGCACAAAGTGTACCTGCGACAGATACACACGCCGCACAAGACCTGGTGTGTCTTCAATAATTTATGCTGTAGCCAGAATTCGTGCAAGAAGATCTTCCGACCCCTGGAAGACTGTAATACTTATTCTGAAACACAAGGCTAACATTTTCAACCTTGTTTTGCATCGAAATGGTACATTTCCGGACATGGGCTCCTCATTAAAACATTATCTCTTTAGTCCCCTCTACAACCCTAGAAGTCTGTAATAGTTATTCTGAAACACCCTGTATAATAAGGCATGGAATAAAATCCATCATAACGCCTTCCTAACAGAAGCGTCCCTGTTGTAATGTGTATACAAGTTCAGTAATCGGGTTACACAGGAATTTCTAAACGATCAAGATTTGTGTCAACTCCTGATCTGTCTTTGTAGCATAATAATAATAATAATAATAATAATAATAATAATATTATAATAATAATAAAAGGAGCATTATTGTTATTATTATTATTTGTTTATTTATTTATTTATTTATTTATATACAGAATTTTAATGTTTACATATCTTTCTGTGCCTAAAGTTTTATTTTTCTTCTACACTCGTCTCTCTCCATCCAATCCATGTCCTCCAGTCCTATTGCTCTTTATATCCTGCATCCAGACTTTTTAGGTCTTCCTCTCCTCATTCTTCCAGGTGGACACCATTCCAGTGTTTTCCTGGGTAATCTTTCTTCTCGCATTCGTCGTACGTGCCCATACCAATTTAATTGCTTATATATATATATATATATATATATATAATAATAATAATAAATAATAATAATAATAATAATAATAATAATAATAATAATAATAAAAATAATAATAGAAAAATAAACCTTTAGGCACAGAAAGATGTGTAAATATTAAAACTCTGTATATAAATAAATAAAATAAATAATATAATATGAATAATTATTATTATTATTATTATTATTATTATTATTATTATTATTATTATTATTATTATTATTAATGCTTTATTTTAGCTGGCAGAGTTAAGACCATAAGGCCTTCTCTTCCACTTAACCAGCGAATAGTATAATTATACAAAAATTACATGCATATTACAATTTTAAGATATTATTAAAATATAGACTAAACAAAATACAATGATGATGTGATCTAATACTAGCTAATACTAACAAAAACATAGAATATAATAAAATTAAAATGATATAAAATAAAGTAAGGAGCATCTTAGATGATTATTAATGGAATGCTCTATATAGTTGTTATGCATTTAATGTTTTCATTGTGTTGAACTTAAGATATCAGTTAATTTGTAATTAAGTAATGATAGCGATTGACAGTCCCTGACATGACTGGGAAGTGAGTTCCATGCTCTAGCCATAGATATTGTGTAAGATTTGGTATCAAAAGTAAAGAGAGTCTTGTGATCTTATTCCTAAATTATGATGAGCTGATAAATTTTGAAAACGTGTTGTTAAATAACTTGATAAATATGTGTGGAATAGTAAGGTATATGAATGTAAAGTTCTTGGGTTAGTGCGCCACTCGCAAACCAAGAGAACTTGGTTTCTAATCTGTTTTTAGGCATATATTTTTCTTTTGAATTTCATTAATTGTTATATTAAAACAAAACACCTCAAGACATTAATTTAAATGTAATGTTTATAATTAGCACGGAGTAAACTCCATTATAATGTCTTTTTATCATAAGGAAACCAGTGTTACACATACATTTGAAATAGAGAATTAGTAGGAACGGCAGTGCATATAGCAGGAGATATAAGGTTCAAATCTCGATTAAAGAGAAATATATGTTAACGTATATTAACAATTGTATGTGAAAAGCAAGACTGAGCACATTAGCTAATGTGACACGCAATAAAACATAATAATTTGTTTTTAATGGATGAAACCCTACTGTACTCTGTAGTCATATAGTGGTTCACTACTATAGTTACACAGTTATTTCGAATGGAGAGCGATTTGTGTCTGCTCCTGGATTGCTTAGATAACAGAAACTCTTAGTGCGCCAGCGCGTCAAGATTGAAATCTCGGTTTAGATAGAAAATGTTATATTTATTTTTACTAAGTATTGGTTGAAAATAACAAGACTGATTGCACTGATTTCAATTACAATAACAAAATCTTGTCTAAAATATATTAAAGAAAACGTTTCAAAATGTATATTTCAATTTGCCATAAAGACTTATCAATTAGCTTTCAAATGTGTACAGTGTAATTTGTGATATATTTTCAGCATTTAATACATGATTAAATATGCTGTTCCTAAATGTATTTAATATTTACCTCATCTTGATCATTGTTCGTTCTACAAATTTCAGAGTGTAAATTGATGAAAGAATCAGCTTTCAATGCAATTTGTGAAATGTTAATATTCCGTTAATATCAAATAACAAAGTTAATTTTCAATTGCGCATTCAGTGGCGTTGCTCCGTAACGTAAGTTACTATGTCATCATTTGTATTGCTATGCGACACATCCCATTTATATATTTTTAATAACATTCCTAATTTTACGTAATGGAAATATGTTTCACCTTATAACTAACCGTGGTGTTGTAGTAACCGCGAGTCTCCCATTGGCTCCGGTAGTGTGAGAGATGTGTTAAAATACAGCTTACTCTATTCCACAGGGTCGTAAACAGATGAAGCAGCGATTATTTCATTTTCATTCATCAGGGGTCACTGGTAAATCATTTCATTACAAATTAATTTGGCTTGAGCTAAAATATTGGAGTGTAAAAACATTGCATTAGTTCTGGCATTATCAGAAATTGCACCCACTGTAGGGAGGGAAAACGGCGCATTCCGCTCTCAAATTAAGGTTTACTTTAACCGAACAAGAATTTCCAATCTGCTACGTAACGGCACTGCGATACTGTGTAATTTTATGTGTTGAAGGTACAGTAACACATAGAAAATCACTGGAACTGCTAGATCAAACATTGTACGATATTCGGAAGAAGACGAAGATAATAGTAGCAGTTTAATTACTCCTGCCAGGAGGTTTTGGACAGGTAATTCTAGGTTTAACATAAATAAAATAAAAACATGTTTGAGCCTATTAATATATGGTATCACGTTGAAAACATTTATTTAAGAGAAAATATGCGTGCAATACTGAAACATGAGATATGAGAACACAAGCTTTGCCGAAATTACTTTCGAAATTGGAACTGGTATTTATACACTGGATTCGCACTCTGTAAACTAATTTTAAGAGAAGAATTTTACAACGCGGTAGGAAGGGAAGAAAAACTTAATGAAGTACTGTTTCCGTTTATAAAAAAGTAACTACCTGAAGAAAGAATGGGCGTATGAACGAGCTACAAATAAATGTAAATGCGCGGATACAGAATATGTTACCGGGGAAAATAAACACAACATCGAAGTGTAAACTTTATTGCAGATTTATTAAATTCATTAAATCAGCCCGATATATGCTTTTGCATGTACTGAAACTAAAGAAACTGCATCACCAATTATAGTATTATAAAATCCTGACTAAGCGGAATTATAAAATGGCACAAGATCACTCGTGAAACAGTTGGTTCAAAATATCGTAATCAGCAACCAAAAAACGAAAGTTGGTTTTCATACGAGGAATTGCATTGTTTTGCCACTTTGTGTCAGTGAGATTAGCTTACAGTATGATTGTTATCAACAAGACGCTATTGCAGAGCTGTTAATTCGAAATAATTTGTTTCTCACTTGATCAGCTATACTTAGCTTCTCACCTGTCGGACTACCAGCATATGTTTTTATGCATATTCCAGACAACATAATACCAAATGTAGTGTACAAGAATATATTTATATGAAATTACTTGGTAAGAAATATACCTTCATGTGTACATTAAAAAACGAATGAAAATAAAGGAAGAGAAAAGGAGTATTTTAATGTACTTGTTTACATTAGGCCTATATATAGAAAAAACGCAGTATGTTTACCAAAAAGTAACCCAACGAAGCGTATACTTCTCAGTATTTAATACCACCTTTTCCTCGTGGAGTCATCTTCTTGTGTTTTCACAGGTACTGCTTTGTCCTCGTAAGAAGAAGACATTAAGCAAAGGTTATAGATAATTTAACATTTAGGTTGCAAGATTAATATAACTAGAACAAATGTTTCCTCTTTGTCTCTTGATTTCATCTCCTACTTTTCCTTCAGTCGATCGAAATTTTATAATAGTTGAACTGTTTCAAAACCGCCGGGATCCGTTAATCTTCGGGAATTAAGAGCACTGCCTATTGCTACATTCAAAAGGATCAAATGACGAGGGTCTCCTGTCTTTATTTGTGGCACGTTAAAGAACTTTATGCTTGAAAAATATTGGCTTAGGATAAACCTTTTTTCCACCTATCAGAATTTAGTTTGGGCACAATTTATCGTAGATATTAAAGATGCCACTACATAAATAAAATATTGTAATAAATTGAAAACACTTTGGCATCTTGTATTACGTTTTTCGTGTACAATGATTCTATATCCAACCAACATTATAAAATTGACAGGTAATGAAAATGTTTGAAATTTTGAAGAAGTAGCGGATTTCAAATATAGAGGAACAATAATTAAAAACAGGAATGATGCGAAGAAAGAAATTAACACAGGTTAAATTCTGTAAATGCATCTTATTGCCATCACAGGGACACTTGCTATCTCTAACTTCACTAAAATATATTATTCTCCGAGTTATATGTACGCGAAACACTGTTAAGTAGTGAGTTAGTTAGTTCATAACAAATATTTGAACCCAATAGGAATTCCATGACGATGCTGGTGTCGATATTTGTGTTTTCCAAGTCCATAGGAAATAAACTAGCAATTGTATAGTTACATAGTTACTATTAGCCCACCCTTGATTGGAGAAACCACACATAGAAATAATTCAGAACAGAATATCAAATAACATCAATGCCGGAAGAGAAATTTTGACTTTTCAGCGTTAGAAATGGTGGAAGAGAGATCAACGGGTGGGAGGAACACTTTAGCCGTAGAAAAGGCGACTCTCACACGGGAGAAAATTTTAAACAAACCAATACGTTCAATCAGTGTTGTGTCCTAATTAATAATCAATGACACCCTTTGAAAGGTAAACTAATCAGTGTCGCATTTATAATCTAGGGGAGAAAGCACCAACCAGACCTCTTCTTACAAGCTTCATGTTATGTTACTTGCCGTAAATCCAGACACGTGACACTGGTTTCTAGTCCTTCCCGAAGGAACATATACTTACGATTTTTACGTCCTAATTCCATAAACGCCGGCAGGGTTTGTTCCCGTGAATTTTAAACCCCGAAGCGAGCATGATAAGCTCTAGTCTAGCAAGATCGATTTCACGTCTAAGAAGAAGGAAAATAACAAGAAAATGATTTAATCGTATGCATGTTGCATTCTCAATGTCATATTAACAGACATTGTAACATAACATTACTTTTTTAAAAATGAAACTGTGCTTACGATTATTTAAACATAAGGAAACTTGTTGTAATTTGATTCCTAAATCGATATGGAGGTTTTTCCCCAACCTGCAATAAATAATTTTATTAAAGACATAAATTTCACAATAGTAAATTACAATGGGAGGTTGGAAAGTGGTTTTTACAGAAGCGAGAAAATTATTAAAATCAGAGCGATAGCAAGATTTTTAATTTCCGAGATTCTGTAAAACATTTCACAAACGTATGTTATACATATTTTTTTACTCGATGATGTTTTCATAATGATAAATAATAGTAAAATAATATTATCTTTGTTGGAAATATTTGCGTTCATTATAAACAACTGACTGACGTTAGCAGGCTGACCAATGTACGTACGGTAAATGCCGAAAATAATTTAGTTGAGACTACAGTAGACCGTGACACCAATCAGGCATAAAATGACGGCAAGTACGAATTTATTGTTTTATATTGTTTCAAATAAAACTCTGTTAATTTAAAATACTGTGATTTGTTTGGTATAATGTATATTCAAACTACCTATTCGATATATTTTTGTATATACATTGCATGCACATTCTGTACATAGCGTACAAAAAAGGGCAGTGGTTTTACTTCCAGCTCTAGGTAGGTAATTTGTAATATTACAGCACAGTTATTTAGTTATTTATGGGTTGGCTACACCGAAATATAGGAAACTGAAATTTCAATCATGGTCACCATTCCTGTAAGTACCATAGAACTCATTATCGTGCAAAAAATGATTTAAAAATGTCCTTCTTTACTAAGCGATAACAATAATGTTGATGTAATAAATTGTATCGTAACGAAGCAACGTCACTAAATGTTTAAATGAAAACTATTTTTACAAATTAAATTTTAAAATATATTATTTGACAG
Organism: Diploptera punctata; assembly: GCA_030220185.1. Taxonomy (NCBI): domain Eukaryota; kingdom Metazoa; phylum Arthropoda; class Insecta; order Blattodea; family Blaberidae; genus Diploptera; species Diploptera punctata. Next base: position 142,095 of record JASPKZ010007746.1, read on the forward strand.
ATGTAATTCAGAAGTGTTTCATCTATCGACATGTATGTATCGATCTTCCTCTAATATTCAATTACATAAGTTATCATGTTCAAATGAAGGGTACAAGGAACATTCCAGGAACCTCACTTTTCCACCAGTAAAAAAATTCCTTCTATTCGAGGCAATTAGAAAGAAAGGCGTGTGACTTTTTTTCTTGAAAATGTGAGTGTGTAAAATCAAAAATGTCTATTTGGAGTTATCTGGGGGAAAACACGCATCACCCGCAGTTATCATTTTGAATTACCTATGATTTTCTTATATAACTTCAACTTTACAACATTTTCTCAATACTGCAAAACTTGCACTTTTGCTTCCAACCTCCTCAATTATACAACATACGTATCTGAATGGACACCGATCTCCTAACTAACTAACTCACTGGCTCTATCCAACTCGTAGGTTTATGGTCCCGTGGACGTAAGCTCTGCATACATTCCTATTCTGAGCAAATGTCTTCTAATCATCATCTGTATAATCTACTTCCCTCAAATTATGATCGTTATTCTCCCACCTCATTATTGGTCTACCATCTGGGCGTTTTCGTAAGGGCACCGAACTCCTACTAACCAATATTCCGTGAGAAAATTCCTTCTACATAGAAATTTGAAGTATCGTGGACCTATCACAAGACACGATGCATTAGGTCGTTGGATTTTTCGATTCCTGTATAAATTATTACACGGAAATTTCCCCATTAATGATTTTCTTCCTCCTATTGCTTGTTTGTTCATTAACTTATTTATAATATCGATCTTATTGATTTTTCTCCTTTAGTAATTCTCTATCTTTTGCAAGTTAATACATGACACTCAGACTACAATATTATACACTACATAAGTTAGTTATTTCGGTAGATCAACATAATGTTTCAGGTCTAGTTTCATGTAAAAGTTAACACAACAAATTTCATAAAACATCACGAAACTTCTTGAAAGAAGTGAGTGTGTAAAGTTATATGGTGGAAAGCACTCATCACCCCAAGTTATATATTTGTGAAGGTGTAAAACGATCTTATTACAAGTCTCAGAGAGCTATTGAAAAATTAGGAGATTATGGCTGACAATTGGAGACTGTTTATCTCCCGAGTTTTCAGTACTGCGTGATAGACAGTTAGAGTCAAGAAAATATATCTGGTATTCATTGAATTTAGAGGCTGAGTAGAACCCAGTGACATGATCCTATCACAAAGTTTCGTCAAGTGGTAATAAGCCTGACCTCATCTGGAATCGAACTCGCAACCTCCCGGCTTGTAGTGTAATGCCTTAGCAAATTATGCAACGTGCTTTCGACTTTTTGTTCAGAAAATGTAATGAATTTTTCCTGTTCTAGCTGATGTTTATAGTGTTATTTAAAACAGTACTTCATCCCCTATTTTTGTTTATTTTACCCTAAACTTTTGTTTTGTGCACCGCAATTGGGCCATAATTTTTATGCTGGGCGGATGAAAAGAAATGTGAACGAGAAATAAACATTAAATAGGTACAAGATGACTTGCCTAGCTGAGTCTTCAGTTATGACTCCCGGTACATCATGAAGATAGCAAAGAACAACACAATATAACAAAGGCATAACATACCTAATGTTAAGTTAGAAAGAGAAAATGTTTAATTAATAACAATCCTAAAAACACAGGGTGTAACAGGACCTAACTGACAAAATTAAAGAGATGATAGGCCGTGCAGAGAAGATCATTTTTTGTGAAGGAACATAGAGTCGCAAACACGTTGTTTATGAGTTACCGGCATATGAAGGTGTTCACCGAAAAGGGTCGGAATTGAAAACAAACAATTGCACAGATATCATTTTTTTGAAAAATACATCTTTTTACAACAAGTGTTCAAGTAGTCGACACTGTGGGCCTCACTGAATGTTTGATATCGTCGTAACAATGTACGGCCAGTACGGCCGATCATGACAGGATTCTTATTGACATCGTCAAAACATTTTTGTTTGAACACTTATTGTAAAAACATATTTTATTCAATAACATTATTCGTGTATAATTGTTTGTAGTCAATTTCGACCCTTATGTCTAAACACCTTCATCTGCACATAACTGATAAACGACGTGTTTGCGACTATATGTTCCTTCACAAAACATTATCCTCTCTGCATGGCCTATTATCCCTATCATTTTGTCGGTGAGGTCCTGTTACACCCTATACATCTAGCATCATCAGGAGTTCCATGACCTTGACGATAGTGGGAGTGTTTCGAGTTAAATCAGAAGTACCGTGGCAGGGCTACCTTTACTGGACAAACCTTGGGTGAGAAACAATATAATTAATTAATCTGTAAGAACGTGTCAAACTGCATCAATGCCGGAGGAGAAAATTTGACTTTCCAACTAAAGATAGCAGACGAGAGATCAATGGGCAGGAGGAAAACATTAGCCGTATAGAAGATAATCTTCTAACGGATATAACCTTAAATAAATCCTAGCGTTCCAAATTTCAGTTTGGACGTTAGAACCCACTCCAGAACTATTCCGACAAAAGAAGCTAGACTATGTACACCCTTAGACAAAAAAAAAGTCATCTCTTGATTCCATCAACCGATCGGGGAACTTCGTGAGCACTCGCAGAAGCCTTATTCACATTAACACGTTTTCAGTAATTGTACTGTGTTGTGCACACTGTAAATCCATAGATCTCTGAGAGTTTGAACTCATGACCCTGGGAGTCAGATGAATGCATGGTAGCCATTGGTCCACCAAGATTTTCTACGACGTTCAAGAAGAGGAAGGAAACAAAGGACAAAGAGAATATATTCGATATATTTGTTCTGTTTGCATGAAAATGTCATACTAACTAACTCACTGGCATTATCGAACTCGTAGGTTAATGGCCTCACGGAAATAAGCTCTCTATACATCCCTCTCCTGAGATAATGTTTTCAAATCATTCCCTGCATAAGTGTACTTCTGTCAAATCATGGTTAATGTTATTCTCCCACATCATTCTTGGTCTACCAACTGCTCGTTTTCCCTATGGTATTCCTATTAATAAATGCTCCCACCTGATTCTTGGTCAACCAACTGGGCGTTTTCCCTCTGGTTTTCCTCTAAAGAAGCTTCCACGCACGTCTTTCATTCTCCATTCTTAACACATATCCTACCCCTCGCAGTCTACGAGACTTACCTGTTCTTATTTTACCTATCTTACTTCAGTGTTACGCACTCTTCTCCATTCACCTCCTGTTCATCTAAGTTTCCTGAGAACTTCCAATCTATTTCAAATTAACAAAATTTTAACTTAGTGTCACATTTCTATGAAGATAAAGCTGTGATTTGAGAATTTTTAAACAAGGGATTCCACGAGAAAACGAATTGTAACGTCTTGTTTTATTTCTTATGGGGCTTTCCGCTACGCACAGTTCATAAATATTTATATTCCGTTAGCGTAGTTAAACATCACACTTTTTAGGTACTTTTACGTACCACGCGCCACCCGGGCCTTACAGTTGCCCGGTGAGGGATTTTAACTGAGGATCACACACATACTTTTTTAACCACACAAGCACATGGTGGGCCCCAGCTGAATGTTAGGGCCATCTCCAAGACAACACAACATCAAGACGAAAACACATTCACACACCCATTCATACTAAACATGGTGAATATGATAATGATGGCCAGATGATGTTGGCAGAAAAAGTTTGCTCCTTATAATTTACAAAGAAGAAAACTTTCATAAAAAATGACAAAGTGCGCCTTGTTGAATAACAAATAATTATGCAATAACTTACGAGTACGTTACGAAGCAACGCCACTAAATGTGAAATTGAAAAATATTTTAAATTAATAAAATATTAATATTTCACAAACTGAATTCAAAACTGTTTTATCTGTAAGTTTATACTGCTAAGGAATTTAGAGAGATCAATGGCACACGTTTTTTTTCTATCAGGTAAATATAAATACATTTTGAGATTCCATATTTATCATCGTTTAAATGGCTCATTCAATAACGTAACAAATTTAACTCTAAACTTACAAATATTCTAATTTACCTTATTTCAGATAACATTTTGTTTTTATGCTTTAAAATTAAGTCATTCCTTTGTTTAAATTAAATTAAACTCATGGAGCGATAAGTGTGCAAGGCACTTGGTATAACAGAGAGGTAGACGTTATAGCTATGTGTGATAAGTGGGCAACCGTCGGATTCCCAAAATGTTATACACGGTACATACTGCAACTGATATTCCGCACAATTCTAGGTGGACATCTTTCCACTATAGCCGGCATTCAGGAAGTAAATTTCTAGTTAATTTTATATATTTTATTTTTAAGGGTTTCATATAATTTGTATCCCTCCGCGCTCAACTTCTCGCGTGACTAATTTCTTTTGTTGTATAGAAACGTCTGGAAGCTTCTGTCTGCAAGCACATAATAGCATGCGTCAGCCAGAAGTCCTCAGACTCCGTGAAGGTAACACGTGCCGGCCATCTCCGCTAAAATGCGTAAAATTACCAATTATTAAATTTCGCAGTGAGTTTATTATGTACAAAAGTGCATTTAAGTGATACGTGTGTTCGTGTACATATTTTAATCGACTGGAGTATTTTGTTATAATTCCCAGTCACACCTCACACGAGTCCATCAAGCTCGTGGCTTTTTTTGAAAGGAGTTTGTCAAAACTAAAACTATGCCACACGAAACAATCGAATCTAATCCAATTTTAAACTATGAATAGTACAACATGTCGGACATGTAGCAAAAATAATATCACTTTCAATGGAAAAATGTGCAAATTAATTAAATCGAAAAAATTAACAAAATAACAACGATATATTTTTTCGTCCGAGCCCGCGGCGGTAATCGTTCCCTCAAATTGATTGGGTTAATAGATGAAACAAAAGCTGAATGCCAGCAAATTCTAAAAGATAAAATACTCATTAAGTTTGTTTAAAACGCGAGGGGCGCTTGATCTCCCAGTAGGTTATATTATATTCCTCCTCCATAACCTGACAAAAATGACAAAATTTTGTCTTGTTTCGCGTACATCAAAACATTCATAATACAATCACTTGTAAAATTCATAATAAATGAATAATTTTCTATGCTAACCGACATCATTACTGTAGACCTGCTTAATTCTGCACTACATAGAAATCTCTTTATTACGTACTTTGAACGGTAATAATTGGAAATACACTCAATAAACTAAGCTATGACGTCGCCGATTCAACAATAGCATCGCGGTCACGTGTTTACGGCATGAATTTTATTTCAAAATTTGTTTTGGCTAACAATTATAACTACAATTTTTGATGCTTCTCTTTACATCAGGAAAAATCGGTGTGATTACCAAAAACCAACGTATTTTTTTTCACAACGTAAATGAATAAGAGCGAAGGCGCATAGTAAAAATGAGGCTGTGAATTAAGAAGATTGTGTGATAATGTCTGTAAAATACGAGGTAATTTAGTTGCTTTTAGAGGATAAAACATAGTATATTACGATGTGAGGTTGGGAAGTGTATTTTACAGATGCGAGACAATGTTTAAAATCCAGCGATAGCGAGGATTTTAATTTCCGAGATTCTGTAAAACACTTCGGTTTGTGCGTTGCACATTATTTTTTACGCGATGGTGTTTCTAAAATAATAAATAATAGCAAAATAATAACATCTTTGTTGGAAATATAAGCGTTCATTATTAACAACTGACTAATTACAACCGTGTGGCAATATTATTAATTGAGACTACAGCAGGCCGTGACACCAGTCAGTCATAATATAGCGACAAGTACGTATTTTTGCAAATAGAGTTGTTCATTTAAAATGCAGTGATTTTTTTCGTAGAGCATGTCATTAAATCTTTAGAGAATGAGGAAGGCTTACAACTGAATGGTATTAATAAGCTGTTAGTTTATGTTGACTATTTAACTCATGCCCCAAATGGGAGTCAATGACCAATCACGTTTCAATGATTTCTGTTTTACAACCAATCAGAGTCGTGTTTCACGAAATATTTATCAGTGTTAGGATTATCATATATTAAACAAAGCTCCTCCTTTTTAATATTCTGAACAGGTCTGACCGTTATTTTGCAGTGACTGAGCCTATAACTAATACGGCTACCAGATTGTATATAATAGTGCTTACATGTCAACATTTGTAGCAATTTGATTATACCACCAAAAAAAGAAACCACTGTTTGCACTTTCTTAAATGTATTTTTTCCCAGGTAATAATCGAGAAAAATATAATTGTCATATTTACATCATACGACATCAGAAATGAATTAATATACAGATTGATTGTGTTTCATTTTTTTCTCCACTAGAGAGCATTCTTACAATATTGCGTTCCTTTGGCAATAAATAGTATGATCTGGTTGCAGTGATAAACAAAAGAAGCAGTAGTAAGCGTACCTATCGTTTCTCATTTGTTTTCAACACATCGCCGTTTACATTAAATATATAATATATTTTAAAATAACTATAGTTAAATAATGATTTGTGAGTAAACAGCTTAATTTTATTCGTTAAATAGTCCTAACAAATGCCACTCTTGATTTCCAAATTCTCTAGATAAATTCACTCCTCACTTCGTGAGTCGTGAATTTATCGATAATTTGGAAATCACTCGTGGCATTACTTATGATAATGTAGTACTATTGGCCGATAGCGAGGAGATACTAAAGGACAACACGCACACACTAATGAGTAACACTAAGAAATTAGGACTGGAAGTAAATATCAATAAAACTAAATATATGGTCTACACGTAGTAGTGAGGGAAATTTTGAGGGAGTGGCTGAATTCAAATACCTAGGAACAATGATCACAAATAGGAATGAGATGCACAAAGAAATTAAACATAGGCACAATTCTGGAAATGCGTGCTATTATGTATTGCAGAGACTCTTGATGTCCCAACTCCTTTCAAAAAACGTTAAACTGAAAATATATAAAACTATTATTCTACCAGTTATACTACATGGGTGCGAAACATGGACTCTTACTTTAAGGGAGGAAAGGAGATTACAGGTATTTGAGAATAAAGTACTTAGGAAAATTTTTGGACCAAAGAGAGATGAACAGACAGGTGAATGGAGAAGACTACTTAACAATGAACTACATGGTCTTTATAGGAAGCCAGATATAATAAGAACAGTCAAGTCTCGTAGAATGCGATGGGCAGGACATGTTGCACGTATGGGGAATGAAAGACTTGCATGGAAGCTTCTTGTAGGAAAGCCAGAGGGAAGGCGCCCAGTTGGTAGACCAAGAATGAGGTGGGAGAATAACATTAACTATGATTTGAGGGAAGTAGATTATACAGGGAATGATTGGAAAGGATTAGCTCAGGATAGGGATGTATGGAGAGTTTATGTTTGCGCGGCCATGAACCTACGGGTTCGATAGTGCCAGTGAGTAAGTAAGTAATGTATATTAACACTAATTTTTGTATATATTTTTCTATATACATTGTAAATAGAATACATAAAGGGAGTGGTTTTACTTCCCACACGCGTTTTGTAATATGTACTATTACAGTATAGTTATTTAGGTTGGCAACACCGAAAAGTAGGACCTTGGAATTTTCAATCATGGTCGCCAATGCTGCAAGTACGAGAAAACACACTATCGCGCTTTTTTCTTCAATTCCACTACAATGTAATTTTTGACATCCTGGTATTCTATCGTCCCGCGCCGTAGCCGAGCGGTCAAGGTAGGAAGCCTTGGCGCAGAGCTACGGGACTTGCGCTGGTTCGAGTCTCCATGGGGGAAGACATTTTCTCATGGTATTTCGGCCAGTATGGGACCGGTGCCCACCCAGCATCGTGAGGCAATTGGGTAGCTACAATAAGTAGCGGCTCCAGGTTGAGGAACCAGCTATAACGGCTGGGGGACTCGACATGCTAACAACATGTCACCCCTACACTGGCTGTTGATCATCTACCTCTGTGATTGACACATGTGGATGTGAAGGGCCAGCAGCCGGCTGGTAAAAGGGCAACCGCTGAAAAGTGGAAAGACCCTCAATCGGAATCGGTATTCTATCCTGGATCCGCGTTAGTGTAACACGGTTCTGAGGTTGGGGCGTCTGGAAACTAGATTATTATGCCCATACGATATATAATAGGTAATGATGCACCAGAAGAGGTGTTGATGCACCAGAAGAGGTGTTGATGCATTGGAACATATGACGTGGTGATGTGTTACACTTTGAAATGTCATCTTGCCGTATGTTACTTTAAGGTGTCCTGTTTAAAGTCTTTCTATAGGTGTTGCACTCTCAATGACCAATGTTTTCTAACGCCCCATTCTTGGCCTACCTACTGGCTGCCTTCGTTTTTCCTACAATAATTTCCAGCGCTGTTCTTTAATTTTTAAAACCTGCCACATGTCCTGCCTGTCAGAGTCTACAATACTTAACTATTGTTATTACATCTGGTTTCCTATCAATACCATGAAATTCACTGTTACGTAGGCCCCACATATTCACCTGTGTGTAAATCTCTCTTTGTTGCAAACATCTTCCTAAGCACTTTATTCTCAAATAAACGCAATAAATTGTTTCTTCTATCTTACGCACCCATTTAATATAACTTAAAAAACCGCCGGTTTATACCTTATTAATAAAATATGTTTTGAGAAAATTCGGGATGAAAGTAGTCTCTATCATGCATGGTGTGTAGTATGTACTTCCATAGTATACATTATTTCTGTTTGTTATTATCGTTACAAGGTATTTTAATTCATCAAAATGTTGTGAGGAAAATAAATCGGTCAAGTAGGGTTGACAACCAGCTCACATCTCGTGCCGGTGGAATGTTCAATTACCTCTCATATTCTTTTGTTTTTTCTTCTTCCTTTCTTGAACTTCTTAATATCATCTTTATCTTCTTCTCCTTTTCGTGTCGTAGTTCTGAAAGTGCTATTACGATCTACATTTTTCCTACCATCTCTAAGTAGAAAACCCAAAGATCTTTTACCACTAGATCAGTACATTACAAATTTGTCTTAGGAATCCTGTTACTGGGCACGCGGTCCACATGTTCATGCCAGTTGATTTGATACTGATGAATGCAATCCACACTCAATACTTTTTTTTCTAGATATATGAGTTCATATTCAAACGCAGACCCTGATGGACAGAGTCTCATTATCTTTAGAGAATAAAAACCTGATGTCCATGCAATGATTTTTCAAATATTTTAATAACATTATATATTTTGTTCGTTGCACAAATTAACTCGATTGCTATTTTTAACTTCATTTTTAACAGGCAACCACCTGTTATTCAGTTTTAGAAATAACTGCAACAGTCCGGTTACCATCATGATCCTGCATTGTGAGAGTGTACATCACGGCATCCTAGATCCTTACGTACATTATTACGCGACTCAGCTGTTAATGACGTCATAAAGAATTACTGATTTTTTCGATACACGTACCAAGCACCGAGTGGTGCACAACCTGTGGCGCTTTTCAACGTGCTAAAAGCCTCCTAGAGGCCTTTGGCCTCCCATCCAGTGACAATAAAGAAGTGAATTTAAAGTGTTTCTTTCTGACCGAGTTATGGAAAATCGACCAGTGTAGTGTGGTGTGTCGCTTTTCAACCGGGTCTGGCCTGTTAATTCTTTTGGGTTATTTATTACTGTGTAGTAACTCTATATACTGTGAGTGCTACATGAAGCCTGGTTTATTGTGTTTCAGTGATACTTATTCAGTTAATTCAACTTTTCCAGTAAAATGGCAGCAGCCTGCCTTGAAATCGTAAGTACTGAACAAGTCATGGAGCTCGAATATCAGGAGCCAACCCTATACGAACCCTGGGAAGGTGACATTTCCAAATTCAAACAATATGTAGCGGAGCAAAAACATGCTCCTGAATCAAAGTACGTACAAGTTTGTAAAAAATAGTAGGTACAAACATCGTAGTATTGAACTATCTTGGCACCTACCCAGACTTCGAGACTTCTGATATAGCACGTGACTTGATCACACACTGCATTAAAGAATTCCAAAAAATCACATCAAAGAAAACTAATAATCAATACTATTATAGCAAGCTTTTACAAGTTTCCAAAAGTTTTGCATTGGAAGTCACTACTTCTTGCCTATTTTTTGACGCAGAATAGGTCCCGCCTGTAAGGCCTAAAACTAATGATAAACGCGCCCCAGTGTCAAAAAAGAAAAAATGACTGAAGAAGATTCTGAAATGACCAATAAAACCTCAACTGCAGTGGTGACCAAGTCGCAAAACAATGAGATACAGTCAGTGCCGATACAAAATAGAATCCCGGTACTAGCCGAAGTATCCGACGCTGACAAATCTCAACCTGGACCATCACAGGGGGGGAAATCCAAACACGGGCACTAAGCATAGTAGCCAATCCATCAAAGAACCTAAAGTCGTACCTCAACAAAAAAAAAAGAGATTCTAAACCGCCACCAATCACAGTCATGGGGAAAAAATATTTTCAAAATGAATTCCGAAATTGAAAAATTAATAAAAACAGACCTAAAAGTAGTCAAGACAACTGAAGGGCTACGCTAGGTATGTTTCCTCAGTGGAATATTTCAATACACTCAAAGAATTCTTTAGAAAAGCTGATAGACAATGCTACACATTTCAACTAAAAAAAGATATGCCACTGAGGGCTGTGCTCAAGAGGCTTCCCAAAGACATAACTGCTGAAGAAGTTCAACATGAACTAAACAAACTTGAATATCCAATCAAAAATATAAGACAACTCACGAAAAAAGAAAACGACTTACAAACTCCCCTCGCAATCTATATTATGGAACTTGATAATAATGATAAGGGAAAATAAATCTTCAATCTAAAACGCCTGTTGTACACAGTGTTTTCCGTGGAATCCTACAAATCTAGGGCTGGCTTGAAGCAGTGCTTCAGATGCCAAAAGTTCAACCAGACCTTCGCATGGTGTAACTTTACTCAACGGTGTGTAATATGCGCCGAAATTTGTAATCATTCTGAATGCCCAATAAAAGCTGCGGCACTTACTGATAAAAATTTACTTACTTGCGCCAACTGTGGAGAGAAGGGACACCCTGCTTCCTACCGTGGCTGCACCGCATATCAAAAAGCCAAAGAGCTTTATGAAAAAAGACAACCTGCACCTAAACTAACTCCTACCCAACCACATAGTTTACCTCTAAGTCTATAAATCCATCCATTTTCTACAGCAAAGTGGTTATATCTGGCACTGCTGCCAAAAAAACCGCAAACACTGCATCAAGTCAGGCCAGGCATTCCCAATGTCTGGTCAGACACAAAAGCTCTTCGAGGATATACAGCTAATGATGGCTACTATATCCTCACCTATGGAGAGATTTGTGTTCATAACCAACCTGGTCAATTCATGTTTCGGAGATGGCTAGGTACGCAAATAAAGCTATCTTAATGCCATGGCATTCAATGCAAATGTTGTATGTAAACAGATTAACTTGTTAACTACATTTATGCAAACAAGAGATATAGACATTCTTCTACTAAATGAAACTCATCTTAAACCTAACATGCGTTTCCAAATTCCGAAATATTATACATATAGAAATGACCGACTTGACGTTACCTTTGGAGGCACCGCAATCTGCATCAAAAAGTCCATTAGCCATAGAGTGGCCCCAATCCCGCAACTTGCCGCGGGCATCTTCCTTCCGGTCTTAGCTCGCGAAATTATTTTTATAGCAACTATCTACAAATGTCCTCTGAGGCTTCTGACAAGGCACGACCTAGATATTCTCACTTCTGTCTCCCCAAGCTATTTACTTGCGGGAGACTTTAACTCTAAACATCTATATTGGAATTGTCGTGCCCAGAATGTCTCTGGTGCAATTCTTCAAAATTACTGTCAGCTTCACAACATACAAATCTCAGCTCCAAGGGAACATACACTCTTCATGAATACAGCTTATGGTATAAGGTCCGATATCCTGGACATAGCTTTGTCGAAGAATGTCCCCATCTCACCATACATCACAAGAGCTAAAGATGCACTCGACTCTGATCACACTCCTATACTATTTAAAATCTCTCCATCATTTTTATTGTCCTCCCCCCATAATGTAAAACAACATCACACAGACTGGCAGAGTTACACTGACATGCTTATAACCAATGGGTTAAGCCTACACTCTCTGTCGAGTCTACAGAACAATTAGAACACGCAGTCCTTAATTCCAGGCCACTATAAAAACGGCCATTACATTTGCTACAACGCGGACAAGTTACACTCACGAACAAAATACGACGATCCCACGCTTCAAATTATTTAAATCTTAAAAGGCAGTACCTAAAATGGTACCGCGATATCGGAGCTTACCATCACAAACATCAATACAATCATTATGCTCGTTTGGCCAAAAACCGACTAAAAGAACTGAGAAATGCTGACTGGGATTTTTCCCTTCAGCATTTCTCAGGAAATAAAACCCCACCTTGGGAAATATTAAAACGTATAAACAGGAGTCGAGCTCAGCCTCCTCCTTCGGCAATACAGTCACATGGGACTTGGGCTATCTCCCTAGAGATAAAGCACAAGTCCTAGCTGACAGCTTCGCGAACCGGTTTCGACCAAATGAGCTTACAACACCAACTCATGAAGCTGAAGTACATCATATGGTAAGTACTTTCCTTGAAACTCCTATCCCTATGACCCTTCCCGAAGTACAGTTTTCAGAATTGAAAACTATAGTACAGCACCTCGCGTCTCGTCGCACCCCTGGACATGACCAGATTACAAATTTGGCTGTCAAAAACCTACCCACTAAAGCCCTACTCCTTCTCCTACAGATAGTGAAACTTTGCTTTCAATTTCATTACTTCCCTGAAGTATGGAAGAAGACAAAGGCCATCGCTATTTCCAAACGCGGAAAAGACCCTACAAATCCGGACAACTTGAGACCAGTCAGTCTGCTACCTGTGCTGGGCAAAATTATGGAGAGAATTATTTTGGCAAGAATCAAAATTGAAGTTTCGGAAAGAAACCTTCTTCCTACATACCAATTTGGTTTTCGAAAATTTCACATTTCGGCCAGTTTAATTAAATTATTAGCAAAATACCTAACTAATCGGCAATTCTATGTGTCGGTTAGTGGGTATAAATCTGACTGCAAGACCCTCTTGGCGGGAGTTCCTCAGGGTGCAGTTCTCTCTCCTATCCTTTATAGCCTTTATGTATCCGGCTTCCCTACCTTTCCTAGCGTAGGGCCTACATATAGCATCCTTCGCTGATGATACGTGCCTGTTCTATCAGACACGTGTCAGATCCGTACCGTTCCACATTCATGTGGTCCAAACTGCCCTAAACACAGTCCAATCCTGGCTACAACTGTGGAACTTAAAACTAAATGAAAATAAAACACACGCTGTTTTATTTAAGAAAACCCGCAGTTGTACTCCTGCCCTACTCACCTTGGGAGCTCATAGACTCCGTCTCGAGACTTCAGTCAAGTATCTTGGAATCCAATTGGATTCCAAAGCTTGAGTTCAAAATTCATATCGACTATCTAAAACATAAAGCTAATGCTGCTACTGCACTTTTATATCCATTTTTCAAGTCGCCTACGCTATCTACTAGGATCAAGATTACTCTATATCAAGCTGTGATCCGCAGCATGTTGCTGTATGGATGTGAAGCCTGGAGTATCCTCGCGGGTTGTCATAAAAGAAAAGTCCAAATCATACAAAACAAATGTTTAAAAATAATCTATTCGTCATTGATACGAAGATCGCCGAGCTCCACAATCTAGCACAGATGCTCTATATTGGTGACACAATTGAGGATAAAATCTAAGATATGTTTTTTCTTATCAATAATCAGGATAACCCAATTGTGCGCAATGTAGGGCGTATTCTACAGCGACGTGCTGTACACCGAAACATATTTACCAGGGCCCCTGATGATGGTCCACCACTGTGAGATGTAGGCTGCATTTCAGCCTAGAGTAGTGTGGCTCACTCTGCGTCGCTGGCTTTCGGACTGTCTGCTTGTCCAGCGGCGCGGTTTACGACGCACTGCTCTGGCGAGAAACCATCCTCGTCTCACCCATGGCTTGTGCAGTACTTACAATGGAACCAAAACGGCGCGTAACACGCGATAGGCTAAGTAATAAAAACCCCATAAAGAACAGCACTATGGAATTTGGCCGCCAAGGGACCTAAACGAGGATCCCAGAGAAAAGCGGCACACTGGGCAATGCTGGTCGTTGCCAAAACTCAGTCGGTCAGTCCGGTTACCATGGTAACACATGTTCATGTGATTGCGAAGTTGGATTTATTGTTTGTGTCACAGTTTATGCTCTCACGCGTCTGTCTGTTTTCATTAGAAACATATTACAAGATATTAAGCTATACATTTCCCAAATTTCTTCTCTTGAAGACAGACAGAGTCTGTATTCCATTAGAAATTATGTCAACATTATCAAGTACGCAATTCGAACATGTCTAAATGTATAAATAGTAGGGTGCGGGTAGGCAAACAGTTTTCAGATCCTTTTGAAATTCACTATTCTATTTTCTACTGGAACATGCCAACAAATCTTTATAGGATAAAGAAGGTGCACTGTTCAATGGTATTAATAAGCTGTTAGTTTATGCTGATGATGTAGTATTATTAGGCGATAGCGAGGAGAGACTACGGACTAACATGAACATTCTATTTAGTAACACTATTAAATTGGGACTGGAAGTAAACATCAATAAAACTAAATATATGACCACACTTAGAAATATATCATATAATGGTGAAGGCAAGTTAGTGACAAATGAGGGAAATTTAGAAGAAGTGACTGAATACAAATACCTAGGGAAAAATTTAAGTAGGAATAAAGTGCAGAAAGAAATTAAATAAATGCTCAATTCTGGAAATGCGTGCTACTATGGATTACATGGATTCTTGTAAAAAAACGGAACAAATGTAATTGTGTTAAATTATATGGATACGAAACAATGACTTTAACTTTAAGGGGGGGGGGTAAAGATTATGAGAATTTGAAAATAAAGTACTTCCAATTATTTTGACAACGAAGACAGACGAGCAGGCAGATGAACAAAGAAGACTATTATGATGATCTTTATGGAAGACCATAAATAAATCTTAAATTTCACATACTGAGGTGGGTCGACACGTAGTTTCCTCCATTCACCTTTCTATAAGTCTCTGTTTGGTCAACAGAAATTCCAATGCACTTTCTTGTCAAATACCAATATTTTCGTATGTCTTAAACAAAGAAATCTGTTTTGCATCCTTTTAATATATGACTTGAAGAAGCGCCATTTATGCAATACTAATTTAACATTTCTGAGACAACGAGAGTCTCCGTCGTGTGTATTTTAACCTATTCCACCGTTTCCAGAGTTCATCCTATTCATAATTTATTTCAGTGTGCTACTGTTGTAAGTTATTTGAAGTCCGATAATTCATAAAAATGCCTATAATTTTCAATTAATATTCTGCATATATATATAGGAAGAAGAAACTATACAACTACCATAATAACTGTGAAAATGTACTAATCTGTTACAAACTTTTATCTTTCTAGGAAACTACATTTGAAAATCAATTTGACGCAATGAAGATAAACAATGCGAAATTGAAAAGAATAGTACATGGAAGTCATTCAAATTAATCCAGCACTGTGAGTGTTGTTAAAATAAATTATATGAGGAGGGAAAACTGTTTGGTAAGAATATTGTAGCCTGAATGGATGCTACAAAATGGGTGATTTCATTACGTAATAGATAATAGATTGTTTGAACTTTATGGTGAAAACAGGTCATTTATATCAATTTAAATATAAAATACTTTAATATACATATATCCATTTACATGCAGAACCATTTCTCAACGAAACACAACGTCAAACAAAATCACATGCAGGTTGTATCCATATTTAATTGAAAATTTCTTGAAGAAATAAAAAACAATTTCAAGAGAATTAAATCTGTGTGCAGCTACCAATTTACGCTAGATTTCTGTCATTTGGAGAGTAGTACAACACCTTCATACTGTGATACTTAAAAATAAGAGTTTTTTTTGGAAATATAATATAGAGATGTAAATAAAAAATCATCACTCCACATAATCATATTTTTTTTTGGCGTAGTATTGGATGAAGTTGTATTTTAGGTACGTATGTACCAATTCTTGGCTCAAAAAATTCCAGATTTTGCCCAATAGAGTCTTGTGGATCAAGATAGTGCTTGTTATATTAGTTTATGTGTATTGTACCTCTGAGTGTTGTGCTGACGTGCTTGTCTTTCTTGTTTTTCAGTTTATTAAGTGAACCTGCGGATGAATTCATGAATCAAGAATAAACGATTGTACTTCATACTCCACTCGTGGGGACGGGGCAGATAAGTAGTCAGGCGCCTGATTCGTCGGGTAATTGATCCGTGTTCCTGGGAGTGCAAGCGGAGTAAACCCACGATCATGGGGGACATTAAATACAAATGCTAGATCAACCCGGGTGTTGTCGTGGGCCACGCGGCTTCTCTCGGGGTATAAATGGACGGTATGAATGGACAACGTTTAATTGGTAAGTGCTTCTTCTTCTTCCAACACTTATTCGAAATTTGTAGGATTTTCATAGTGTATACACGTCCAATACTAACTTTAGACCATTGTGCTTTGTTCAGTCTATATTTTAAATTCATAATAAGTGTTCAAAGTTTGTATGATTTTATTGGAAACCACCAAATTACTTCTTCTTCTTCGGCTTTCCCCCACTTATAGGTTTGCCGTCTTCAGTTTCCATTCATATCTCTCATTCCAATCTCCTTATTCCAAATTCCGATAATCCATTATAGTTCTCACATAAGTTTTCCATTTCCGTCTTGGTCTGCCACGTTTATTTCCTCCAAGGGGTGACCATTAATATATATATATTTTGGCCATATATCATCTTCCATTCTCTGTACATGGCAATACAATTTAAGAGTTTGATTTTCAATCCTCTTAACAACAGATTTTTATTCAAAAGAATTAATTTCTTCTTTTATCCTGTATTGTTTCTTGAAGGCTTCTTCAAAGATATTCAAATTCAACTGTTCTAATATTATTCTTTTATAATTCCGTCAAAGACTAAGTTTCACTTCCATATGACAAAATATTCTGTACTATGCTCTTATAAATTTTCATTTTAGTTTCCTTTGTAATATTTTCCTTCCAAATTATTCCATGTAATGTCTTAGTTCCATTTTTAGTAATTTCAATTTTTGTTTCTATGTAATTTTCTCATATACCTAAACATGTAATTATTGGCCCAAAATATTTACAATTTCACTGATTATATCTTCCCTGTTTGGAGTTTGATGTTATCCACATTATTTCTCAAACATATACATTGTGTTTTCGGTAAATGTTTATTCAGTCCTCATTCTGTACGTTCTCCATTTGTTTATGTAATATTTAATGTACCATTAGTTTATTTTTACTAAAGAGTAAACACAGGGAAGTGAGTATATAATTGTTGTTTGATTTTATTATAATTACTATTGTAATTATCATTATATTTCAAAAAGTTTGAATGTTGTGTTTTATAACATGTAATTATATTTAAGGTTGAATTTAAAAAACAATGACTTAAAACAATTTTTAAAAGCATTATTTAAAAATGTAATAAGTAGAATTGCGCACAAATGTGCATTAAAATACTCTCTTGCTGTAAGCGTTTAAGCTTTTTGTCCTTTTCGTACACAGTTCTAAATGGTATTGGCTGCATTTACATCCACACAGAGAACACACACAATATTCGTCCGCTTGGTGAAATCCTGGTTTTTTGCATATCTCGTGATGAAAGCCATGTATAGAGAATCGAGTAAGTACATGCCGCTGTGGTTGGTCAGGGTTCGCCCACGTTCGATTTATCATTGCTTCTGTGGCGTAGAAGTCCGAATCAATCTCGCTTCTTTTCCTCACTCTTTCCGCTAGAAGCTCGTCATAATGAATTAAGGTTGAATGAAGTGTGGATGAGGAGTGTCGACCGCAGGTTACTTGCAAACAAGGTAAGATTCCACTTAACTTTATAAATATAAAATATAATTTATAACGTCTTTGAGTTTCATGTTTAAGTTAATGTCATTTCATGTCTCATAGAATTTTGAATTCATTAGTTGCATTATTTGAATTCAAGATTCTGTGCAGACAATCACTCTGTATATTTTTTTACCCCAGACACTAGACTCTTTGGACTAACCGTATGAAACGTTTGTTAATACAAGGATGGGAATGTGCCTGAACTACAAATTCGTCCAATTTTACGCCAAACAAAATCTACTTATGTGGGTGATGATTTTTTTAAATTTACATTTCTAAATTGCATTTGTACAAAACCTCTCGTTTTCAACAATTTACGCCAAACAATATATACTTATGTATTCACTTAGGCTTTCATGGCCGGAGTTATTACGATGATTTTGAAGTAGATTTCCGGGCAGTAGGCCATGATCTTGAGACATGTAGTCTCAAGACGACCCTTGAGAACGCCGGACATAGTTTCTGGTAAAACGTTGGGGAACGTCAAACCTCAAGACCACGGCCCGGAAATCTACTTCAAGATCAACATAACATCTACTTATGTGGGTGATAATTGTTTATTTACATCTCTATATTGCATTTCCAGAAAATCTGCCATTTTGTGTATCACAATTACAGCAAACGTGCCATGTGAAGATGAATGTGATGCACTACATTTGTATGAACAACCTGTGAATTCTATTCAGTGTAAACTGATGTCTAGTGACACAAGATATAAAATGACTGCTGTACTCTGAAATCAGTTCCTAAGTAATTAATTTACTTCCTTCAAGAAATTTTCAAATGAATATAAAGAACTGTATGTGAATTTGTTTCAAGTTGTGTTTTTTGAGGAATGTTTACAATCTGCACTCTAAGTGTTACTGATTTACGTTTAAATAAATTAATAAGTTTATATTCAGTTTACATACTATTTTGGAAACGTAATTCTTCAAAGTGAATTTTATACCAAGGTTCTCTATATTTCGTACTTCTAATTCATAACAGTTTCTTTTGGATTTCTTTTAAAGATTAATTTTTATTCATTGTTTTACAGACGATAATTATTTTGCTAAAATGTAGATACAGTTAATTTATCCAACAACCCTATGAAGTTATGTAATACATTTGGTGTGAAAACAAGACAGCAAATTAAGAACTCCTAATATTTGAGGTCAGAACAGCAAATCATGCTGCTTGCTTTGTCCAGTAAATGGATCCGAGTGACTGGTCCTTCCTGATTCTCGAGGGGGATAAATATAGGAATCACCGAGTGTTACTGGAACACTTCTAATTGTATTACTGTTATTAACTTAAATATTCTTATCGATAAATTTACAGTTTAGTGAAACATATACAATATTTTTATAATGTTCAATTATATTCTGATTGAAATCATGTAGAATAACAAGAAATTAATTTTCATTATGTAATTATCACAGTGAAGAAGTTTATATTTATTGTTCATGGAATATGCATCTTAGTTCGTACATTATGCCATAGAGAAAGAATCCATTTAGGAACCACTATTGACATAAATAATAACTAAATGGCACTATCGAGCCAGTAGGTTCATGGCCATGCTGACATAAGCTCTCCATACATCCTTACCCTAAGCTAATATTTCCCAATCGTATCTTGTATAATGTAATCATTGTTAATATTATTCTCCCATCTCATTATTTGCCTGCATACTGAGGTTCTCTCAAGTTTCTATACACCTCTTTGATTCCACATTCGTGCCATATGTCCTGCCCATCACAGTCTACGAGACGTAACTCTTCTTATCATATCTGACTTCCTGTAGATGTCATGTAGCTCACTAATATGTAGTCTACTCCATTCACCTGTCTGCTCATCTCTCATTGGTCCAAAGGTTTTCCTATGAACTTTATTCTCAAATACTCGTAATCTCCTTTCCTCCCTTAAAGTATGAGTCAATGTTTCGCATCCATATAATATAACTCGGACGACATCAGTTTTAAATACTTTCAGTTTATTATTTTATCATCATAAGTTTATTTTTTTATAATTACTTTTGTTGTGATGTGATCTGTCCCAACAAAGCCAAATATTTTTGTATTTTGTGTACAAATTTGTTTAGTATGAAAGCGCGCGCGTGTGTGTGAATGATATGTTTCATCTTAATGTTGTGTTGTCTCGGAGGAGGCCTTGACATTGAGCTGATCACTCCTTCGGGGAGGCTCTCAGTGTCGTATGGACAAATAAGTATATACGTTATTCATAGTTCAAAATCCTTCTTACGAAAAGTCGTGTCACCGTAAGGCCCGGATGTCATGTGGCACGTAAAAGTCCCAATAAGTCGGGAGGTTAAACTGCGCTAATGGAACGGAAAATCATAAAAAGTAAAAATTTCCAAATTTTGCATCTTATTATAATTACCTGAAATTAATACGTTTTTGTGCCAATTAAATCTACAATCCTGCCATCTAGAAGAAGTCAAGGGAACAACTTATTAAAAATACAATTGATAATCCGATAAGATAGTCACTGGATGTAAACGCAATAATAGTAAAGTGCTGCTCTCTTGTTTAAACGCATGATTTGTTATCTAAGCACAGCTCACTCGATAAGATCCTCTTAACTTTACGGCTTTCACATTCTGAGAACCGAGTAGCATCGGTAAGGCTAGGATTTTAATGTAATATTAACATGCAAATATGTACATATTTTATAACAATATCATGAAAAAATGTAAGACTATATAAAATTTCCTTACAATTTGTAGTATTAAGGGCATTAAAATTTAATTTTTGGACAAATTTTATTTTTAAATTTACTTTAACATCGACCAAGTTTGAAGGAATGGAACTGTTAAATGTCTGAAAACGTGATAAGAAGGATATTGTCACGTTTCTACGAGGTTTATAAAGTGATCGTACTTAGGGGTATTGCGAGGTTAAGGCTCTCCTCTTTCTAGACATTCGGCACAAGTTATCAGCGTTATGTGATAGCCGCCTTTACTCCTACAACAGAGTATGGTATTGATTTTTGTTAGAGGCTGAGTCGACCCCAGGCCAGAAGGTTAAGAATTTTAAAAATGCTGATCCCATGGGTTTCGCTCCTCGACTCGCAGCTTGTAGAATATTGCCTTAACCAACTATACCACGGCGTGTCTCCTACATATTTATACTATTTCATTCATGAACAGAGTAGATGGTTCGTGTTTAAAAGATATAATGTAATGTGGGACCATATACCCAAGTCTTCAGTGTCATCCTCTATCTATATTTATTGTATCTAGAAAATGTAATTATTATTTGTCCGTCTCTCAGCAGCTTTTTCATAGGTTGGAAGAACAGTTTCATTGTATAATCAGGTATCTGAGTTTTTAATGTAAAATATTGTCCCAGACTGTTTTTAATTATTTTCCATTTACAAAAATTAGTTTTACGTGGCAGAATATTTAGTTTCACATTTTAAAAAAATCTTGAAAATACGTAATTATAATCAAATATGTAATGGTAAATTTTCATATTTGATTAACAAGTTTCTAATTCGTGGACAGTTATAAAATATTAGCCAGGTATAAGCAAAGGGAAGGAACATGTAATTACATACAAATCCTAGCCTTAATTATCAGTTACTGGACAAACATAATACATTCAACGCTAGACTCCTATCCAACAAAACTGAAAACTAAAATGGTCCATTACGCAGGAACTGCTGTACTAAGTGAATTCCACATAAACTACAACTCATGTCCAGATGTTGCTGGTTTAGGGAATACATCTTTCTTTTTGTTAACTAAATCGTATGAATCCAGTTAAGTTGCAACAAGGAAGTAAAACATCTCTTCCGAGCCAAGTTCCAGTTGTAATGTAAACAAACCAGATGAGTTTCATCGATCGAATAAAGGTCACCTTCAAGGATACAAGAAAATGTAGTTCGCTCTCCAACACTCGAAATAAAAATACTATAAATGTATATTATCTACCGCACGACTATATAACTTATATCGGAAGATCTTAAAATATATAATTACAAATTTAATACATTAAATAAGCAATGTTTTGTTCTTATGCTTACACAAGGCAGAAGACGTGGAATTTCAATTGTTTCAAAGTGGCAACATTTATATAGATTCCTTGGTTATTGGAAAACAAAGCATTTGAAAAGCGGAAAGAAAAAAAAATATTTTGAATAAATTCAATTTGTTTAGTGGAAAATATCGCACATTAACAATTGATGATAGGGTGAAAATAGCAGCAGAAGTTACAAGTGAGTCAGCAAGGGACATAAATTCTGCTCACAATGAAATTGTACCTGAAAATAAAGGTTATAAACTTACATTATGGAATGAGCGTAAACGATTAATTAAGTAGGACCACACACACACACACATATATGACATAAGAAAAGTTAATGCCTTGAACCCGGACCTCTGGATTGATATCCGAGTGCGCTACCACTCTTACGCTCTTAAGAAAATCTAATACAAACATTTATTTTCTTTATATATAGTCTCAAATATTACGAGAAGTGCGGGAACTCGATCCCCACTGCCACCTAGTAGCTCTTATAACAAGTAAGCAAATCAATCCAGAGCTCCGGTTTCAAATCCCATCCAGGCATTTATTTTTCTTATGTGAAATTAAGCTTACATTGCCCAATGACAAAAATATAATCATAACATAGAAATATATATACACCTGTCACAAATAAATAAAAGATGGAAGAAGTTCCTAATCATATTGGTACCAACTTATGTTGTTCTCAGTGTTAATTCCAGTAAAATACTATAAATAAAGCTTTTTATCGTACACAATTGTGCTTATGGCGGGTAAACGTTGTACCACGGTTCCCCCAATAAAAGGAACAGGCGGAGTAATATTTTATGCAAGTTTGTTTACAGTACAACCGGAACTTGGCTCGGTACTAGTAATATAGATTGATTATTAAAATTGGGGTTTCAGGCAAAACTCTTCTCTACTTAGCCAAATTATGCTGCTTCTGGAGAATACATTTCTCGATTTTAGTTTAATGCCTTATACAGAATTTTATTGCGAAAAATCGAAATTTGCTATATGCGGAGTTTGATTCCGAAAAAAAGAAAGATTGGGGTCCTTAGAGCTTGATAGATGGAGTGCACACACAATCTCACTTGTCAATTTGGGTGCTTACTAAGTAGGACCAATGAAGATTGTACAAGTTTTTCAAAGATAATTTCATGAAACCAATATCAATTCCTTATACATTCCTTTGTAATTCGGTAATAGGCTATGTGAGTATTGGTTCCGATGGTGTAATGGTTACCACGCACGACTCTACATTCGAGGTTCCCGGTTTCAAACCGCGTTACGGGACGATGGACTTTTAACAGCATGAAATTTCTGAGTGAAAATTGGTGAAATTATATACCACTATAGTCCACCGCTCTACCAACTGAGCTCCTACAACGATTGCCTAAAACGTCTATACGTTCGCAACCTATTATACCTGTTCTTATTTTTTCGATTATCTGATGATTCTGCCAGGATTTTAGGAACAAATTATGAAATTATTAAATTGTCATGGGTCCTTTATAGGTATACAAAGTTTCAAGTCGATCTAATGTGTTTAAGTGGGTGAAAATCATGTTCAAAGATTCCATTACGTAGATGCAGGTCCGTTACATAGATAGACAGATACAGGTCAAGCTAATATAAAGCGTGTAATATACTGAATATAGCAATTTATATATTGAGATGTAAGAATCATAGAATGCACGTGGCTCCCAGATTGTATATATAGTGCACGAATGTAAGCAAGTACCGCTTGCGGGATAAATGTAGCAATTGATTATAACACAATAAAAAGAAACCACTGTTTGCACTTTCTTAAATGTGTTATGTCCCAGAAATATAATTGACATAGGCCTATTTACATCACTAGGCATCAGAAATTAATTAATAACCTATAATATAGGTTATAATATACAGTTTTGTGTTTTCATTTTGTTTCCACTAGGGTACATTCTTACAATATTGCGATCCTATTTGCCAATAAATAATATGATCTGGTTGCAGTAGATGAACAAATTAAACTTAACAAACGTTTCTCATTTGTTTTCAAACATCGCCGCTTACATTAAATATATAAATATTTTTAAACAACTATAGCAAAATAATGATTTGTGAGTAAACGGCTTAATTTTATTCGTTAAACAGTCCTAACAAACGCCACTTTTCATTACCAAATCCTCTAGACATTACTTATGATAATTACTGTTATATTCATGTCTGCTACCTTTCTTATGTATTGGGTGGATTTTTGCTAACTTGCATTCTTTTGGAACGTTTGATATTCTCTATAATGAACGTAAGTCTGGCTTTGGAACATCTTAGAGTGAACAAATCAATCATTGTTATATCACATAGGGTAGAAACGAAATGATGACGTTAATGGAGGGTATTTTAGTTATTTAAGCCATGCGGTTCACATCTAGGGATTAATAACAATACAAAGAATCCAAGTAAAAGCTTGATATTGTGCGATTCCGTGAAAATGTCATACCGAGGTGAACTTTAAGAAATTGTCGCAGGAATAGTTTCGTCGACGGAATATAACACATCTTTAGAGACAAAATGTTCTGATTCCACAAGAGAATATTTCAAATATTTACTATTTTAATCAAAAATTAGTGGTAGAACTCGTCATAATCCAAACCTGTAAAACAATCAATTTTTTATGAATTTGTTGTTTAACTATTTGATCGTATTAATTAGTTTTATTTAACAAACTCTTTGTTAAACCATATTCTGGTCCTTTTAGCCGTTACTGTAACAATATTAACTGTATTTTAATGTTACAGATACCTTAAATGTGCTCTATTACTGTTAAGTGTATGCAATGGTCACTCAGTCACGGAAAACGTATACAAATCACTGTACACAACTTAATAATTGATGGATGAAAATTTCATCCTGGATTTTAGGTTATCCGTATATAACTAACTAACTCACTGGCCCTGTCGAACTCCAAGGTTCATGGCCTCGCGGACATATAGGCTACATCCCTATCCTAAGATTTTTTCTATTCGTCCCCTGTATAATATACTTCCCACAAATCTTGGTTAATGTTACTCTCCCACCTCTTTCTTGGCCGATCGGCTGGACGCTCATTTCAAGAAAATACTTACCTTGGTTTATTTTAATAGGATATTCTGCGTTTCGTTGTCAAACATCGAAAAATGTGAGAGCTAGAGCGATTTTTAATTTTTGTTTCAGTTGAACTCCTACACCTAATGATTTTAACACATAATAGAAAACAGCTAATCACTCGCAGCATATATATATATATATATATATATATATATATATAATGGCTGAACAAGAGGAGCCGGACATCATAGGCATTATAGAAAAGAAAAGAAAATATTACACCGGTATGGACATGTAAAAAGGATTCGAGAGCAAAGATTGCCTAAAATGTTTATGGAATAGATCCCAATAGAAAGGAGGAAGAGCGAAGAAAACTTGGATAGAAGAGGCACAAACAGCTGTGAATATCAGGGGATTGGAGGAAGATTAATGGATGGTCAGAGAGGAATGACTTTTGGTTTCCGAAAGATGGCGGCACCTGCCATGATACCGGATGATATATATATATATTATAATTATAATTCCAAACACCAAACAAAAAGTTAAGAATAATCAACGCGTTTCAATAACAAAGTTATCATTATTAAGTCTTGAAAAGATAGCTTTGCTCTTGGAACCCGTTCACTATTTTATTACTTTTTTTTTGTGTTTGGGATTTTATATATATATATATATATATATATATATATATATATATAACTATAACCCACCGCTGTGGTCTCGAGGTAGCGTGCTGCCTTCTCACGCAGAGGGTCCGTGTTCGATCCCCGGTCGGGGCAGTTTTTCTGGGTGAGGTTTTATCGGGGTTTTTCCTCACCTGTAAGACAAATGTCAGGAAATCTTCAAGGCCCAAACGGTCCCCGAAATCATATGGCCATCATCACCATCCTTATCATTATCATCATCATCATCATCCTTTACCGGTGTGGAAAGCAACGGGAAGCTACCACACCTACAATTCCCTAGTAAAGCTGCAAGCATAGCACGAAAGTGCTATGATTGCAGTGAAGGACCTGCCTTCGGACACAATTACTATGGATTGATGGATGGATGGATGGATATACTATAGCAATTCTGCCCAAGGGCAGGTTTTTCACCGCAATCACAGCATTTGCATGCTATGCTTTGCAGATTTACTAGGGAATTATAGATGTGGTAGCTTTCGTTGCTTTCCACAGCGGTGAAGGATGATGAAATTATAAAGATGATGATGATGACCGAATGATTTTCGGGGACCGTTGGGCCCTAAGCTTCCTAAAATTTGTCTTACAGGTGAGGAACGACCCAAGAACCTGTCCCGACCGGGAATCTTTCCCGGACCCGCTGCGTGACAAGGTAACTCGCTACCTCGAGACCACAGCGATGGACTATATACAGAGTGTATAAAAAAGGATGGCGCAAATTTACATGGTTGAAAGTACTGATAATAGAAGCAACAATGTCCCAGTAAACTTGGGTCCGCAAACGAGGCGTTTGCGAGATAATTACGAATGTATGGTTACAAGCCGCCACTAACGTCATTGTTTGTAACATCGTACGATTTACTCATTGCGCACTTGAAGCCGTCATATTTTCTTTATTTACAAAACTGAGCATTGCCGAGAGGTGGAGTTGTAATCGAACCATGCACGCAGAACGTACAGGACGGATACAGTACACAGTCTCATCTGAGGAGCGTCACTTGTGTTGTGTTGTAGCTACAATGGAACCTTACAGTAACGAAGAGTATGC